>JAIEZT010000441.1:1124920-1184851 GCA_019594935.1 Periophthalmus modestus | reverse complement strand
GAAAATACTAATCGTAACTGCAAACGTTTTACTATTTTGTACAGAAATAACATCTTTGGTGACACATTCATATTTTCCCGTCCAATGCAAACCAAAACTACACCGCATGTTAACGCTGGAGCTGTTTTTAACACACAAACCTGCAGATTTACGCTGAGTTTTTTTCTCAAATGGAAAACACTTAAGTTCCACCTTGTGATGTCATCATGTGGTGATACAGGAAGTGCTCCACTGTGTTTAAAACTCCACACACCTTCACTAGAATCACTTCAGCCCTGGAATCTTCAATCTCGACAAAGCAAAAAGGTGTAGGTTAGCTGTTAACTTGAAAACTCCCACTTCATGACATCACAAAGTGGGACAGAGACTAACGAGCTTTGGAGACGTAAACAGACCAAAAATGTGAATGAAACAAAACCCATCTCCAGGTCTGTTTGTGAGGACGTGACAAAACTATAACATGGTTTAAACCTCACAAGAGTAATAGAAAACATGTTGAGAAAATGTTTAATTCCAGTGTTAAGTAAAACGCAACGTACAGGACAAAACGGAGATTACCGGTTTATAAAAGAGTTTGAAAACACACTGTAATAAGAAGCTAAAATGTAGATCTGCAGTGTCTCCTAAAGTTTGGACCAATCTCATCAAAAGTGGTAAAAGTTGAGGTTAAGTTCAGGTTCACTTTATCGTCCCCGTAGTGACATTTGTCGCCTTTGACTCGTCCTTCACTGAGCAGCGTCTGGACCCATCTCCAGATCTTCAACTAGTCTTGGTCAGGATGACCTCAGCTACAAGATTTTACCTGTTGTGCATGTTTGAGGTTTACACTGTAATTAGAGGCTTTACAACATGTGTCAAACTCAGGCTCGGGGGCCAAATCTGGCCCGCGGTGTAATTATATTTGGCCCGTGAAATCATATGAAATGTACATTAGAGCTGCCCGCCGGTAAAAGACACATGAACCACTAAGACTACAGATCCCAGAATGCTTTGCTAGTACATTGGCGCTTGAATATATGTTTTCTCTTTGCACTTTTTCTATTCCAGGGCATGGACTGTTAATAGTTTAAAAGTCGAATTTTTATTGATTTTTTTGTTGTTGTTTTTTTTGTTTGTTTGTTTCTTTTTTATTTTTTTTTGTTTTTATTTTATTTTTATTTATTTATTTGGTTTTTTTTTTTTTTTTTGGCTTGTGAGAAGAAAAAAATAATATAAATAACTAAAAAAAGGA
Source organism: Periophthalmus modestus (assembly GCA_019594935.1). Classification (NCBI taxonomy): domain Eukaryota; kingdom Metazoa; phylum Chordata; class Actinopteri; order Gobiiformes; family Gobiidae; genus Periophthalmus; species Periophthalmus modestus. The sequence goes on along the minus strand of JAIEZT010000441.1, from coordinate 1,183,620 downwards.
ACTTGAAAGGCTACAGAGAGAGACATAATTTATTTTATTTATATAAGAAATGAATACTACTGATGTGTCTTATTTCAAATGTATTTTCTCATATGTTTGTAATATCAAGCTTGAGTTATTCCAGATTTTGTGTTTATACAAAAATAACTTTGTTTCCATATGAAAAGTTTAACATCACACATCAGGTGCAGCCAATTTTTCAATAAATACGAGTTTGGCCTGTGAATTTGTCTCAGTTTTTAATCCTGGCCCAGTGAATTTGAGTCTGACACCCCTGATTTACAAGGTCATACGTCTAGGTACTTGTTGATTCAAAGCATTAGAAAGATGCTCATGGGGATGGTTTATTACCTTTGTGCACAAATATGTGGTAACCTTGAAAGCTAAAAGCAAAAAGGAGATTCGACCTTGTCTTTTTCCATACGTTGACTTTGCTCTAATTAGCCCACACACAGATTATCACTATGAAGAAACTGTTGGTGAAGGATTGCAAGGGGCACCCCACTGTGGCACCCTACTTTCAGTCCAAGGAGATGAGAAAAGGCTGAGAAGCAGAGAGGAGAGAGGGGGGAGCGAGGGAGGGAGGAAGAGGAGTCATCAGGCTGTGATTTTGTGGAGTTGGAGTGAAGGTGGAGATGGAGCGGGGAGAGCCAAATGAACCAGGGAAGGAGGGAGTCAGGGCTGTTGGCTGTGAGCAGCTCTGCTTTTAGCCACATGAAGAAAGACTGGAGAGGGAGAGAGAGGAGACGTGGAGAGAAGAGAGAGAGGAGAGAGATGAAATGAAACAGAAGAGAGAGAGCAGAATAAAACAGGGTGAAAAAAGGGTGAATGAGAAATGGGGAAACAGACAGAGAAGACTGACAAAATAGAGAAAAGGAGCAGAGGACGAGGGGCAGCAGGAGAAAGATGGAGTATACAGAGAGAGAGAGAAAATGAGGGATTGAGAGATAGAAGGGAGAGAGAGATAGAGAAACTGGAAGGAGCAGTCAAACGAGCATGTGCTGAACCAGATTAAATTCCCAGAGCATTTGGTCTGGTCAGTGGCCCAGTTTGTCCTAAACATGTAAATTGTAGGACATATGTGGATTACTACTGCTTTTGGTTGTAAAAAAAAACCAAAAAAAAAAACAGAAAAGAAAAATCATTATACTGAAGAAGATGTATTTATTGTATTGTACTGAAGAAGATATATTCATTGTATTGTATTGTAATTTTACGCTTGTTTTTAGGTGGACAGTCTCCGCTTCAAGGGACGACAGATGAAAAATAGATTTTGGCTAATTCTGGCATATTTACAGAAATGTCGATTAATATGCACTGTCCCTGAAATAAATAAATACATAAATAATTATATCAAAGCTCCCTCGGATGGCAGGTAATTATGACAGAAACTAACAAAAATAAATGGTATATGCTCATATTTTTATATTTTTTTTCCACCTTCAGCACAGTCACTTTTTTTTATGTCTTTCTTATTCGTGAAGCTCTTTGAATGACCTTGTGCATGAACTGTGCTGTACAAATAAACTTAAAACTTGCCTTAAAAACAATATTTCCTTGCACGTATCCATGGATGTGACGAACAATTAGCACAGCTGCCATGGCAATTAACAATTCAAAACTAAATATTAGACATGTTCAATAGTGAAATGCCCCAGACTCAAAAGTGGGTCATCACAGCAAAGATCGAATGAAAAAAGATAAATTAACCACACAAAAGGCAGTTTATCATGTGCATGTCGTATATACACATAGCAGTGCATTACAAAGCTTTTATCAATAGCAGCCAATGGCCTGTTCACGTGAGAGTAGTGAGTGCATAATGAAACACTTAAGGTCAGATGTAACATAAAGAGCCGATGTGACAGTGATGGATGCTATCTGAACGTAGCCGCTCGGTGCTAACGTCCTCTGTCATGTCCAACTGCACCTTCAGCACCTGCTTAATGCTCCCACATCTGCAGTAAGTGGCTCTAATAACTCCACGGAGTGTTCGCTGTGGGGACAATGATAAACTATTGGTTTGTAAGAAAAAAATGATCCTATACTTAATCATATCGAGTAGTTTTGACAAGTTTGGGTTGTCACTTGTTATTTCCGAAGTTTAGACAGATAGGTGGACTTGTAAGCTGTCAGACAATCTAATTTTTCATTTTCTGTTTCATTTTTTTATTGTTTCTGTTAAAAAAATGACTCATCTTAGACCCAAAGAATGGCCTACATCTTCTTACTACTTACTCACTACTTCATACTGTTCTGAAGATCAAGTTCATTTACAAAAGTTGATGAAATCCCTCATTGGTCCATGGTGGAAAAAGTCGTCATCTGGACACTGTTTTTGAAATTGAGATGTCCCAGATGCCCTTCAGACACATTCATCTGGAAGTCCTGGGTTAAGGAGTCAGTTTATTCCACCCTGGCCCTGGACTTGTTCATATGTTTGACTAGTTTTGGGTCATTCTGTTCTATCGTTCGCTACCAGCCTCATTTCACTTGGAAATTGCAAAACAATTTCTCAGATTTGAATACAACTTCCCGATGAGCCTGATTATATTCTGTACTCAGACAGAATAATAATAATGAATTAAGTTACTATTGTTGCCAATCTACAGCATCAGCCAATCCGACCAACGACTCCCTCACATACGAGGCAAGAACGAAGTGCCGAGTCTGAATGTGAATGAAGTGTCTTGCCAAAGGAAACAACAGTTTCACACCTGGTATTCCCAGTGGTCTCCTAAGAAAAAACTCTCTTTGGCGTCTGAGATAACGGGTCATGTTTCGAAGTTACAATTACTCATTTACATTTATTTAGTAGTAGTGTTTTATATAAAAAAAAAAAAAAAAAAAAAAAAAAAAAGTATTTTCACACATTTTCTTATCGATCCATTTTCTTCTGCTTATCCGGGGCCGGGTCACGGGGGCAGCAGTCTAAGCAGTGACTCCCAGACTTCCCTCACCCCAGACATGTCCTCCAGCTCCCAAGCTCCCAAGACATTCCCAGTCCAGAGAGACATAGTCCCCCCAGCATGTCCTGGGTCTTCCCTGGGCCTCCTCCCGGTGGGACATGCCCAGAACACCTCCCTAGGGAGGCGTCCAGGAGGCATCCTGAGCAGACGCCCGAGCCTCAGCTGCTCCTCTCTAAATGAAGGAGCAGCGGCTCTAATCCGAGCTCCTCACCCTGTCTCTAAGGGAGCACCCAGCCACCCTATGGAGGAAACTCATTTCAGTCGCTTGTGTCTGTGATCTTGTCCTTTCGGTCATGACCATAGGTGAGGGTAGAGCGTAGATTGAGTTAAATCGAGAGCTTTGACTTTTGACCCAGCTCCTTCTTCACCAGTTTCTTATACGTGACATAAAGTTATAGGAGTAACACCCGAGAATGTTGTCGAGCCTGCCCCCCTCAGCCCTCAGTCGCTATAAGAGTTTTCTAAAGACAGCTAATTGTTCTGAACCTGTTTTGACCTCATTCTTCCTAAGTGGCTCTAATAGCTGTTGTATGCAGTATTTATCCTGCATTTACCGTCTGCTCGTCTCCAAACGCCTCTGTTTTGTCTCGGGCACCTGGCAGTCTCCCAGAGAAGCTCGGAGAGACGACGACTCTGCCACTGCTGCTGGCCTCATGAGTTATTCAGGGACCAAAGATGCTGCTTGTTCACCTCCCGCTGTTACTGTGGGACACAAACCATATTGCTCTGCTTGGCTCCAGTTCAGGACCAACAATGACAACTATAGCCACAAAACAAACTTGATTTCAGCGTGAGAGTCTTTCAGTTTGCACGGAAGGGAAAGTAAGGACACCCGGGTGTTGGGATTAAGTCGAGTGGAGGGGCAGATGGGCAGAAATCTTGAAAAGTTTGTTAAGTTTGTGCTATGGACAAAGAATATACAACTATGTTTAAAGCTGACCTATTCTGCAAAAGCTGTTTTAATCATGTTGTAGTTGTTTCCTTCACCATTTACTCTCCTGCAGTTGTATTTTTAGTGATTCGTGCATGACTGATCTTTAATCACTTATTTTAAAGACGCCATGTTGCAGATCCCCATTTTTACCGCCACCAGCACACGCCCACTGCTGTCTGCTTACTCCGTTCTACAATTTAATTTTCTTAATCGGTGATTTGTGTAGGATTATGCAGTGCTGCGTAGTCATTTTGGTACAAATGAAGAAAAAAAAGTCAGTCCCCTGCTCGCTAGCGTCAAACTCTGCTCACATTGGACACTGCAGTTTTCAGACTCTGAGGTTAGCAGACTTCTTTTCTTTCTTAACTCGTTTTATATAAATATTGCGATTTAAAATGTCCCGTTTATAACATAATGATCCACGGGTGTCATAGATTATACCTCTACAGCAGACACAAGCATCGGCCTTCTTTAAAGTTGTCACCTACTCGACTATTTTCCTGGAATGTTCCACAGTATCATATAAATCACATTGACATTGTACACTCACATTAATGGACATATTAAGTGTCAGAAGTGACTAAAGTCTTCATTCTTCTAAATCAGCTGGTGCCGTAAGAAAAAAAATAAAAATAAAACTCCACTACACACTGCAATGCATGCTGGGACTGAACAAAGGTGACCGCAAAGTTTTACTCAAAACAGTTTGAACAAAATAATTGAATTCATTTGTCTATATATATCGTTGCTTTACCTGGAATATTCCACAGCATTTTCTATCCCTATGGAGACAAGCAGATGGCACCTCCTGGTCTAGTTTAGGGTCAGTTAGATCTGTGGATTCATTATCCAGTGATTTGTACTATAAAGTTATTTTTTATTTAACTTTGCAATTTAAATTCTTTTTTTACTCAAAATCACTGAATTTTTACATTTACAGTTAAAATCCTGAAGAGTCGTGTGAAGAGGCACCAGTCGTTCGTGCCTCACATGTTCTGACTGTGCTGTAGCTCAGCAGTGACGCTGCTGCTTTAAGGCTGTGAAAAGGCGCCGGGTGAGGCACGTAGTTACCTGGCCTCATGTTAGGGGGCGCTCGTGAGCCCAGGGATTCTTGGAAGAAGCCACAATTTAGAGTTAGCAAGTCAAGTTTATTAATCCGTTCACTTTTTTCTTCTTGTCTGTTCTACTTTTTAAATGGAGGAAGATACATATTAAAGCTCAGTTTTCTAAACTGGACTTTGGGTCGAAGCAGGAGGTTAGAATTAAAGGACCAACGCTAAAGGAGCTAAAGGGTTTGCTCCAGACGACGGGACAAAGACTCGACTTTTCAAACTCAGTGGGACCAAATGGGAAGAAATTTAATGATTCAATCCACTGAAAACTGGGGAAACAGAATAAGGATAAAAAACAATACAAAACCAGCTTTTTATTTCATACTATTAGAGATATTTCATAAGGACTTACGAACTTTTATTTTGAAATTCTTTTTAATTCTGGCCCCAAGTCACTGGGAGAGAAACTGACCCGGGACAAATGTCCTGACTCCTGGTTTATATGTTTGTGAATCTGTGACACATCAGAGCCTCATGAACCTCACACACGTCACTTCTTCTCACAGTGATTATTATAAAACAACACATCCAAGAGTCGCCCATGGAAGCTCCTCAAACGTGTTCACAATGAAGGCTATAAAATATTTACTTCTATCCACAATATTCCATAGATTCAAACCCTATGCCACGTAACACAGACTGTAATTTACACATTCGACTATATAACTGTGAACATTACGTACCCACAGCGATAGGAAAATACACTGAAAAGCTGTATTTATGACCTATTTGACCTAAAGTGTGCTTCCCTCCTCTGAGAAGTACATAAAATATACTTCAATCATGAACTTTGCCCACTCCTCTCACAGTGTCCTCACAGAAACACTGACCGTTCTAACCTCACGAAGCAAACTGCAGTCCAAAATGAATGTGATGCCTTTCCATTCTGATTTGTAGAAGTGAAAAGCTAAATATCTTTTCTGTCAAATATTTACAGAGCAGCAAATTTTCCATTTGGTTGAGCGGTGAACCTTAAGCCCGTCGGAGGTGATTTGGGGATGCGGTCTCTTTGCAGACACTGGATCATTTCACTTTCTCTAAGCTTTTACGGGCGACACGGGAAATGCAAAAGCTCTATGAATGAAAAAAGACCTACAGATGCCAACAGTGCAAACATATAGAGGTGTATGTAAGAGTAAGAGTACAGCAAATGCAGGTTTGTTTCAGGGGATGCTGTTACACTTTGGTCTGGATGTAATCTCAGGTAGTTATTCAAGTCAGTTACTAGTTTTTTTATTATCCAGATGGGATTTAGGACGACTGTTGCCCCAAAGAAAAGCACAGTTGAAACCAGAGCTTTAAAGACACTATATAAAAAGACACATACAGAACTAACATCGAACTGCTTGGTCATAATGAGGAGGAAAAACAGGGAAACTTGCAAGTCTGAGAACATTATTCCAACTGTGTTTTGCTGCAGGAGGGACAGGTGCACTTCACAAAATAGATGCATAAAGAGAAAAGAACATTATGTGGAAATACTGAAGCAACATCTCAAGACATTAGTCAGAAAATTAAAGCTTTGGCGCAAATGGATCTTCCAAATGAACAACGATCCGAAGCATACTGCCAAACTGGTGACAAAGAGGCTTAAGGATAACAAAGTCAATATTTTGGAGTGACTATCGCGACGTCTTGATCTCAATCTTATTAAAAATGTGTGGGCCGTTCTGTCAGGAGGGATGGGATAAAAATCCTGCCAGTTATTGTGACAAGATTGCAGAAAACTATTCAAAACATTTGAGCGCAAGACCCAAACTTCAGACTTTGAAGAAAGTAATGAAAAATTGTCATTAATTGTCTTTCATTATTCTGCCATTTAGGAAAGTCCTAAAGTAATTGACCTAAAACAGGAACCATTTAGTCTGATTTAATCTCAGACAGTGAAAGGGAAAAAAAAGCATGTTTCTTTATATAGTGTATGTAAAGTTCTGGTTTCAACTGTATATTTTCGGAAAAAAGGAGCAGTGCATGGGCTATTTTAGCGAAATTCTAATGGAGGGTCTTCTTTGGGATCCTAAAGATGGAAGATGAACTTTCTGTGCAATGTTTTGTTATTGGAAAAAAACAAACCCCAAGGAATCTAGACATTTGAGTACCACACACACTCTGCATGGTGTCAGATGTAGGGACACCAACACCAAAAAGAGTCGCTTTGTTAACTGTTCATAAGGAATTTAGACAAACTTGCATATCTCCCCAAACACATCCTCTGTATAAATCCAACTGCAGCCTCTCCAACACTTTTCCACAAGTGTTGCAGATGGATTATTAAACTGTTGGAGTGCTAGATTTTCTCTGAGAAGAAAAAGGCAGTGGAAGAATCAGTAGCTTCAGGCCGAGAGTTCGCAGCTCCATGCGGTCCACTTTGCTCTCGGCTCCGTGTGCTGCTTGTGGCACTTCCGGACTGTGCACTCAGAACCACGGTGAGGATCCTCGTTGACTGACGGCTCATCTCAGTTCAGTTTTCTCCCATAAAATTTAAATGTCTCTGACTACTAGCAAAGGCAGGGACTATATCGAGTATTTTGTTATTACAGATTACTTACTTTACATTATAGTATAGGGTCAGATGGTTAAAATATCCGTTCTTTCAACAATTTAATGTAGAAGTATTGATATTTTGACACTGGTTTAGTACTAATTAGGGTATCCACAGCTGCTTAGGGCCCTCCTAGGCCACCAGAGGGCAGCCAAGAGCTCAAACATTTGTTTTGAAAATAATATAATATGTAAAGTTATACTAGGAACAGTGCTCTGGTGTTTACAGCAGCCTAAATATCCCTCCATAATTTTGTTTTTTTATGTATAGTAGCAAAATATCTACAACATTTCAGTCTTTTTGTTATATAAATGGAAACAGAATTGGATACGATGATGAGAGCAGGGTCAGAATGTCGTCAAATGTGAGTCACCAACAGCTGAGCCCAGGGACATCCACTGCCGAGGGGCCCAGAGACACATTAGGGCCCCCTGAAAGCTAGGACCGGCCCTGGGTATCCATACTGTTATACATATACAAATCTATTAACATTTGTTCACTGTCTGCATGTCAGGGACGTTTATTCACTGCTGTGTCAAAACACCGTCACTCAGACTCAGATATTGGACTGATCTGTGTATGTTTATGATCCCTGTGTTTTCCTGCCTCGTGTCTTGCTCTTTCCTTCCCTCATCTGTCTGAGCCTGGAGCTGGGTGGAGTTCTTGGCTCCTCCCATGCACACCTGGGAGAAATTGCAATCAGCTGCTCCTGCGGTGGTTAAGAGGAGCCAGGATCTAACACTCGGGTCCAGATCGTCTGCATGTCCACGTGTCCACATCCCGCTCCTTGGACCAGCTCAGCACTCTCCCGCCTCCGACCCCGTTTCCCTGCACCGGGATTGTTCTCCTCGTCTTGTTTCTGCATTTCCATCTCACCCCTGGACCACAGCTCACGCTCCGCTTCCGATTCACCGCCAGATCGTCCACATCCCGCTCCAAGGACCAGCTCTGAACTCCCGCCTCTGACCCCGAACGCTACGACAGTGTATCTGACGTTTAGAAACCCTTCTGTATAAAATGGCATTATTTAGGTGAATGTTATTACGTTTGCACATCGACAATAATGTAAAATGTGTAAGGTGCAGCCCAGTATCTAGTATCTGTATAAAAATGACAAACCCCCATTTTAAATACTTTTGGTTTTAAAGTAATGGTGTTGTCTCATCATGAACAAGACACAAACCCAGGACCTTCTTTTTGTGAGGGAGGAGTCGTAACTACGTCATGATGCTGATTCTGTTCACTGACGGCTGAAGATATTTATCCCTAATGTATCTTAATAAAGTAGTTATAGTAAAATAAGACTCTGCATTTACAGACAAGTGAGCACATACGTGTCAGAACTGAACTGTCAAAGATGAGCACAGCTTCTGTTCTTCTAAACCCTATGGAGCCATAAGAAAAAGAAACAGATTTCATGTGTAAAAGCCTGAACACCCAACTGAGCAGCTGCAAAGCATGCTGGGATTGAACAAAACGATTCTCAAGGTAAAATGAGGATATGAACAGATGCAAGAAAAGACGTGAGTAAGGTGACCGCAAAGTTTTACTCAGAGAAGTTTGAATCAAATGATTTATTGGGATTTTTTGCCTTAAGTAAACAAAACTAAAGACTTTCTGCAGGTTATTTGAGGCGGATGGTGATGAACTGTGTCCTATGGCAACAAACAACGCCCCCTACTGTGATTTTTACTCACGACAGAACTGAGCCAAAGGTGGTGAACAAGCTGGAATTATAAAACACCAATGCATTTATTAGTTATTAAAGTTTTTCCTTCTCATTTCCCCTCTCGAAGCTGCATTTAGAGTTATTCCTGCCTGTCTGAGTGATCTTTATCCTGTATTTAAGACACAATTGGTCCGATTTACTACCAAATTTCCATCTCCACCAGTTCACACTCACTGCTTTTTACTGACTTTCTTCTACAATTTTATTTCCTAATTCCATAATACTGATTCGGCAGCGTCATGTACCTGTTTTGGCACAAATAAAAAAACAAAAAACAGCTGCTTCCTGGTGTAATTATCCGTCGAGGGGCCAACACGATGCGATTACAGCCACGTAAAGGAGGGAATCAGCTCCTAATGCCTCAACCCAGAAGTCAGCAGACGTGTTTCTTTTATAAAGTCGTTTAGATGAATTTTATGATCTTAATCTTATGTAACAAAATGTTTTTTTGTTTTTTGTGAACATTCTCAAAACCAGTTATCAGTGATAAAATGTTTTACTTTGTTATAGTTTTCATTTTGAATAACTTTGTAATTTAGTTTTTTTTTCTTTTAACATTTATTTCCTTGTGCAGTACAAAGGTTCCACTTTGTGCCTGTTGCACAGGGACCATAATCAGTGTGACACTGTCGCACATGTGGCGCTGCCTCTTCCTCTGGTGATTTCTGCTCCACTGTCTCTGTGAAAATGAAGCTAGCTCTTGTTTTAGCATCGATGGTATAATATAAAGTTTATAATTATAAACTTAACCTTTTTTGTGCTGATGTTGGTTTTATTTGTTTGTGGGGAGACGAGTTGTTGCTGTGACTCATTTCTGCCTGTGCTGCTGTTTTAAAGTCGGCGCATTAACAGAACCTCGTCTCGACTCTTCTGTCCGTGCTGCACTTCCGTCGAGAGCAGGATTCGAACCACCAACCTTCAGATCAGTGAACAAACCTCCACCAACTGAACTAGTGAAGGACGAATAACCTGAACGAATAACCTCACAGTGTAAACTCCACATTTAACTTTATTCAGCGACAGTGACTCACAATGATTTTCTTTTGTGTAAATACTGTCTTTTCTTTTCTTCTTTAACCATTTTACTTAAATTAGATTCAGACAAACTGCACTGAGTCTAGAGAAAATTGGACACAGAAGCTCCGTAAATTGTAACAAATATAAAATATAAAAACAATTTCAAAACAGAAAGAAACGTCTGATTCAGATTCAACAGAAGAAACCGGAGCCATTTTGAATCAGTTTCTCTGCAGCGTTTTTCTCATTTCTCTCGTGTTTTTGTCGCTCCTTCATTTGTCACTTTGTTCTGTACAACGGTTTTAATCTGAGTTCCCTCCTCCTCTGCTCCTCCCCTTCTTCTTCTCTCCTACTCTACCTCTCCTCCAACCCTCCCTCCTCTCCTCCTCCCTCTCCCCTGCTCCTTTCTACCTCCCTTTTCATCCGTTTCTACCTCCTCTCCTTGCCTCTCCCTTCTTCTGCTTCGTTCCTCCTCTTCCCCTCCTCTCTTCCTCTCTATCCTCCTGCTACTCTCCTCCTCCACTATCCCGTCTCACCTTTCTCTTCTCTCCCTCCTTTCTCTTCTCTCCCTCCTTTCCTCTCTCTCTTCCCCTAATCTCCTCCTCTCCTCTTCCCCAAACCCCTTTGCTCTCCTCTCTCTTCTCTCCTTCCTTTTCTGATCCCTCCCTCTTCCTCCTCCCCTGCCTCCTCCCTCCTTTCTTTCTTCTTCTTCACAACTCCTCCTCTTCCTCCACCTCTCCTCACCAATCCCTTCTCCCCCTCCTCTCCTCCCTCCCTCTCACTTCCAACTCCCTCTCCTCTGCTCCTTTCCACTTCACTTCTCATCCTTTTCTCCCTCCTCTCCTCACCTCTTCTGCTCCTCCCGCCTCATCCTCCCTTCCTTTTCTCTCCTCCACCCCATGTCACCTTTCTCCTTTCCTCTTCTCTTCCCCTAATCTCCTCCTCTCCTCCCCAAACCCCTTTTCCCTCTCCTCCCTCCTCTTCTCTTCCTTTTCTTATCCCTCCCCTCCTCCTCCTGCCTTCTTCTCCCTTCCTTTCTATCCTCCCCCTACTCTCCTCCTCCACCCCGTGTCACCTTTCTCCTCTCCCTCATGTCCTCTTCTCTTCCCCTAATCTCCTCCCCAAACCCCTTTACTCTCCTCCCTCCTCTTCTCTCCTTCCTTTTCTCGTCCCTCCCTCCTCCTTCTCCCCTCCTGTGCCCCTGCTTTCCTCCACACCTCCTCCTCTTCCTCCAACCCTCCTCCCCAAGCCCCTCTTCCCTTTCCTCTCCTCCCTCCTCTTCTCTCCTTCCTTTTCTCGTCCCTCCCTCCTGTTCCCCTCCTCTCTCCCTCCTCCGCCTCCTCCCTCTCTCTGTTATGACGTGTTTAGCATTCAAGGCCTCTCATCGCTGCATCACTCGTCTGTTTGTTTCAGCAGCGCCGAGGAAAGAAGGAGAGATGAGAGGAGAGGGAGGGAGAGAGGGAGAGATGCAATCCTCTGAGGAGAGAGGGAGAGAGAAGGAAGAGAAGAGAGAGAGGGAGAGAAGGAGAGATGCAATCCTCTGAGGAGAGAGGGAGAGAGAAGGAAGAGAAGAGAGAGAGGGAGAGAAAAGGAAGAGAAGAGAGAGAGGGAGAGATTCAATCCTCTGAGGAGAGAGGGAGAAAGAAGAGGGAGAGAAGAGGAGAGAAGAGAGAGAGGGAGAGATGCAATCCTCTGAGGAGAGAGGGAGAGAAAAGGAAGAGAAGGGAGAGAGGGAGAGATGCAATCCTCTGAGGAGAGAGGGAGAGAAAAAGAGAAGGGAGAAGAGAGAGAGAGGGAGAGATGTAATCCTCTGAGGACACAGTCAAGAGAGAGAGAGGGAGGGAGAGAAAAGAAGAGAGAGAGGGAGAGAAGGGAGAGAGGGAGAGATGCAATCCTCTGAGGAGAGAGGTAGAGAAAAGGAAGAGAAGAGAGAGAGGGAGAGAGGGAGAAAGAGAGAGATGCAATCCTCTAAGGACAGAGTCGAGAGAGAGAGAGAGAGAGAGGGGGAGAGAAAAAGACAGAAGAGAAGAGAGAGAGGGGCAGAATAGGAAAGAGGAGAAAGCAGGGGGTGGAGAAATAATAAAAAGAGATAGTGAGAGAGGAAGAGAGAGAAATCAGAAGAAAGAGAGGGGAGGATTTAGAGATAAAGGAGAAGAAAGAGAAAGAATGGAAGGAAGGACACAGAGAAAAGAGAAGGGAGAGCAGGGTAATAGAGGGAGAATGAATGAGAGACAGGATGGAGATTTTGAGACATAAGAGAGAGAATAAAGGGAGAGAAAGCGGATGAGAACGAGGAGAAAGACAGAGGGGGATAGAAAGGGAGAGAAGAGAGAGAAAGAGAGAGAGGGAGGGTGGGGTAGAATAGGAAAGAGGAGAAAGCAGGGGGTGGAGAGAGAGATATAAGAGATAGTGAGGGAGGAAGAGAGAGAGATATCAGAAGAAAAAGAGGGAGAGAGTAGAGAGGGAAGGATTTAGAGATAAAAGGGGAAGGAGGGAGAGAGAGAAGGGAGAGCAGAGGAAGAACGAGATAGAGAGAGAACAGACATGTAAAAGAGAGAATAAAGTGAGAAAAAGAGGAGAAAGAGGAGAAAGAGAGGGGAGATAGAAAGGGAGAAAAAAGATAGAAGAGGATAAAAAATGAGGAGAATAAAAAACAGAGAGAAGGAGGAAGAGAGAAGGAGTTGGGGAGCTGGGTTAAAGCTTAAACTTCACATCTGTGTAGAAGATTCTGAAGCGTCATGAACATGTTCAAACATTGACCTGTAAAGAGGCAGAGGGCAGAGTTCAACCTCCCACTCGATCAAACACACGTGTAACAGGCGTGTTAAAGCTCCACACGCTACAAAAACACGCTAGTACTGCTCAGTGTTAAAGCTCCACACGCTACAGAAACACGCTAGTACAGCTCAGTGTTAAAGCTCCACACGCTACAGAAACATGCTAGTACAGCTCAGTGTTAAAGCTCCACACGCTACAGAAACATGCTAGTACTGCTCAGTGTTAAAGCTCCACACGCTACAAAAACACGCTAGTACTGCTCAGTGTTAAAGCTCCACACGCTACAGAAACACGCTAGTACTGCTCAGTGTTAAAGCTCCACACGCTACAAAAACACGCTAGTACTGCTCAGTGTTAAAGCTCCACACGCTACAGAAACACGCTAATACTGCTCAGTGTTAAAGCTCAACACGCTACAGAAACACGCTAATACTGCTCAGTCGTCACCGAGCGAACGTTTAACGAGATGCAAACGCTGGTGCCGCGGCTTTTGTTCTCGTACATTTAAAAATACAGTTTAGATTTTGCATCAGTCTCACCTCTGACGTCGTGTAAAACTGTCCTCTCTCCTTTTTCAAGACTATCGCAGCAAATCAAATTCAAAATCAAATCAAAATCAAATCAAAATCACTTTATTTATCCATTAGGATCTGCGACTGCCGCTGGGGAAGAACAACACATCCACGAGTCGCTCAAAGTGTTTTTTTTAGAATAAGAAAAACATAAAATCATAATATAATCCCTCTCTCAACATAAAGAGTCACAAAAAGTCACATCCACTGAGCCTCAGGTTGATGGTGCGATTCCAGCTCCCACAGCCTCCTCAGACCTCCTCAAGTGGACGACACATTTTGAGTTTTTCTAGGCAGATTTTTAGAAGAAGAAAAACAGCAACAATGTAAAAACGTTCAATTTTAAAGAGTTTAAAATGTCCAGAATATATATTTTTTAATGTCTCCTGCTCCTCTAAAATTTTCACATGAGACACATTTTTCCAAGAGCCACAGTTGTTTTTACTCAGGACAAATGTTGCAGTTTCAGGCTCTTAATAAATAGTTTTAGCAAATCATTATTCAAATTTTTGATTCAAATGTAGAACTGACGTCCTCAAACGTGGACATGCTCAAACTACATCATGTAAAAAGATCATTTTGTGTTTAAGCCCAAATAACAAAGATAATATAATAAAGTCACGAAAGAGCTCGAGTCTCAGGAGGTTAAATGAATAATGTTCTTGTGTCGTTGGGCAAGACACTCACTGCATATGCACAGCTAAACAGAATCGTTTCAAACCTGGATTTAAAATAGAGCCCGATGCAAACACCTGTGTGGGACCGACTCTAAAATAAACTATCAGCTGTTACAGGACACACGTTTTAATTTTATCTTTTATTTTTATATGTTCTGAGCGCGGCCGTCTCCCTGGAGCTTTTTGCGTCAGACCAGAACAGTTTGAAAACACTTCCTGGTCGACACGATGCCGTCGCACCAATAGAGACGACATCATGGTGGTTGTTTTACTTTAAATAGACGATTGTGTTACATAATGCTCCTGTTCAAACTTTCTGTTTAAAGAGCATTTTCAAGCCACAATATATGTTTTCCTGCCAAAGTAATTATAAAAGTAACACATCTCTTGTTAGATTAAGTTGACCTTGCACAGATGAGCAGAAAACACTTCTGCACAATGTAAAGTTCTGAATCTGTAAAAAACACAGATCTATTTAAGTCACACCATCTGCTCAAAAAGGCATCAAGGTTTATGAGAAATACACACGCAGTACATCTTTTAAAATATGGACTTTAGAGTCGATTAATGATGGAAAAGTGTATCGGTAACTTTCCAGGTGCACGGTTCACCTGCTCGTCTCCATGGCAACGATAACTCATTCTGAAGCACGATATATTTCTCCAGAAACATTGAAACTACTTTAAGCCACTGACACAACGGCAAAAAGATCATCACAGCAGACAGTTTAAATGGACAGTATCATTGTCCGTATTCTGTGAGCCTCTCCACAGACCCGACTAGTGACTTGGAGGTGTCACCTGCTTGTCTCCATGGAAATAGAGAAATGTAATGCCATACTGCAGAACCTTCAGGGCAAAGCAATAATATCTCCATGGAAACAAGCGGGCGGCTAACCTTCCTTCAGAAAGGTTAAAGAAAAAAAATCATACTCTAATGGGATAGTCGTAGTATTTAAAATCATATACTCAAACTTTATTTTTATTAATTTAATTAAATTTTATTATTATATTATATTTTATTTTTATCTTTTTATTTATTTATTATTTTTTTTATTTCATTATTTTATTTTATTTTTTCACAATAATTCAAATATGGTGGGAATAGACTATTGTACAATAATTTAGGTGAAACTTGACTCAGCGAAACATTTCATTTTACTCGTTATAGCAGCAATTTTAGCAAATTTTGTCGAAACTAATATTGAAAGTACATCCTCCATTAAACACGAATTGATACTAAGGCTGACAATCGATTGTAGTTTTTTCTTGTTGCTTACTTTACTAATACTGTTATTTGTAAGAATAAATATCATCAACAAATGTTTTCTGGAAATAATATCTTATATTTCACACAGGCCTCACTAATCATGTGAAGCAGCAACATTATGACGTGTTTTTTTCCATTAGTGGCGTCTGGTCGAGGCGAACAGTTCTTGTCCTATAAAATCAGTATGTCAAAAGAATAAATAGTTATGAAATATATCCAAATAATCCTGTTTTTCTTTCACTGCTGCCGTTTTGAAACATGGTTGTGGTCCGGGTGTCCTTTAGTACACCCTACTGGTCACGGAGCAGAATGCAGCCGGTTCTGAACGTCTCATTAAGTTGTGCAGCTGCTCCACGATCTCATTTACAACACGAGACGCCAGACGATTGTTTTAGAGGCTCAAACAGCTCAGAATCATCCCCGTGGGGGAATTTGTCTAAAATATCTGGATTTTAGCTTGACGTTTCTACTGATTAGACGTTAGTAATACAGGCCGTCATTTATCAAACAGTGAGCCAGTTTCAGGGCGAGTTTGTGGGAAAAGCAGGACACAACTGACAGCCCTAAAAAAGTCACATTCATATGACAGAAATGAACCTTTCCTGGTTAGTTTTAGGATAATTTTGAGTTATATTAGAACAAGCATAAGACCATGGAGCAGTGTAGAACCTACCTGCACGACTGAGGGATTAAAGAAATATAACACCACACAGTAATACAAGAAAGTACTATTATTTAATGTTGAAAATCACATTCTATTGTCTAAAGAAAGACACATTTTTATCATCACTGTGGCGTCGGAGCAGGTAGAGTATTGCGTCTACTCCTTAGAATCGAAATAGTGTTATGTTTCATGTTGTATATTAAAATCAAGATCATTAATTCATGCATTTTTTACGGTTTCAGATGATTGTGTAAAATGCCTCGTACCAGCCCTAAAGGTCTCACCGAGTTCACGCTTAACCGCTCCACACAAACACGCTTCCCCCGCAAGTCATTACCCAGCCTTAAGAACCAATAAAACCATAATAACCGTAATATCGAGGTGTAATGTTCGCTGCCATTTGACTTGCCTCCAGGTCTTCTCCTGTACAATTAACAGCTCATCAAATACGCCTTTATTTAGCCCCGCCCCCACGCTAAACACAGGTCAACAAGCTAATGAATGGCCTTTACGCTCTCCGTGTTGGCGGTAAGTATTTTTAATCCAGCAATTATTAAAGGAAAGCTACGCAACAGGAACACTCCAATTAGCAGGGAATTACACATTAAGCATTCAGGAAGCATGTTCGCCGTACCTCGAAAAAACTAAACAAAAACACAAACTAGGTCAGATTAAAGTGCCGGCAGCAGGTTAGATTACACAACACGGTGGTCCCTCGTTTATCGCGGGGGTTAAGTACCAAAAATAACCCCGATAAATGAAATCCGCGAAGTAGAAAACATTTTTTTTTTTTTAATTATTCCATATGTTCTACTGTAAAACCCCTCACCACACACTTTATACACTTTTCTCACACAGGCATTAACATTTTCTCACATTTCTCTCTTGTTTAAACTCTCTCAAAATTCAAACCGATGTAGATTTAAAAAATAAGCTCAGTTTTATAGAACGAAACCAAATACTACACTGTACGGTACATAAATTGATGGTTTAAGAAATACTGTAACAAATTTTTAATGATCTGACCCCGCCTTTTCCTCTGACCCTGCCTCTTCCTCTGACTCCGCCTCTTCCCTCGATCCCGCCTCTTCCTCCGACCCCGCCTATTCTTCAGACCCCGCCTCTTCCTCTGACCCTGCCTCTTCCTCTGACCCCGCCTCTTCCTCTGACCCCGCCTCTTCCTCTGACTCCGCCTCTTCCCTCGATCCCGCCTCTTCCTCTGACCCCGCCTATTCCTCAGACCCCGCCTCTTCCTCTGACCCTGCCTCTTCCTCTGACCCCGCCTCTTCCTCTGACCCCGCCTCTTCCTCTGACCTCGCCTCTTCCTCTGACCCTGTCTCTTCCTCTGACCCCGCCTCTTCCTCTGACCGCGCCTCTTGCTCTGACCCCGCCTCTTCCTCTGACCCCGCCTCTTCCTCTGACCCCGCCCCCGTGCGTACCTCGAAAAATGAACCATGATACAGCGAGGAACAGTGTACACGAAAACATTATGACATTAAAAAACATTAAAGGTGCAGTATGTAACTTTATGGAGGTGCTGTGGAATATTATGGCCATAGCAACAACATCTCCATGGAAACAAGCAGGAGGAGACCCTCTTACAGGCCAAGTACGAGTCGGGTTTGTGGAGACACAAGCCTCCTCACTGTAAGGACGCTGTAAGTTTTTCTGAGCAATTAACAAAACCATTGTGGAATTAAAAAACAAAACTTTTATTTTAGTCTTTATCTTGATGGTGAAGTTTATCGTTTTACTTCTGGTTGGACATGAGCAGCACATTTGAAAAACAGAAGAATTTGTTCCTCTGAGTCACAGTAGCTCAGTGTTTTTCCACTGATCTGATCCCAGTCTCAACAAAAACATAATTGATTCATCTGTCCGATTCACTAACCCACAGGTTGTCGGTGCGATTCCAGCTCCCACAGATGAATACTGCTGTTGTGTCCTTGGCCAAGACACTTGACCCACCTCGCCCCCAGTGTCTGCCCTGGAGTCTGAATGTGTGAGTAAAGAGCCTTGAAGGTGGAAATATATAAAAATGTGGCCTGTTACCTAGCAACCATGACGTTAATAAGAGCCAAAACTTGTCTAATTGACACAAGATTATCTCATTTGATACTGATATTTTTTAAAAGTAGAAAATGATCCCTGCTTTTGGGTATTGATGACAGAGTTGGAGCGTTTCCTTTGTAGAACGCAGCTCTACTTCCTGTATTTTTCAACCTTTTATTGCCCAGCCTTTCTTCACAACCTGCCACTTGACTGATATAAAAGTACGATGAATATTTACCACATGTTCTACTCCACAAAACCAAGTCATAATTCGAAAAAACATGAAAACCTGTCTCATGCACTTGAAAGTTGAAAGTTGCAGTTTCAAAATACACCAAAGAGTCTTTTACTCATCCCTAGATAGTTTTATGAACCTTAAGGGCAGAAAAACACCAAATAATGTTTAGAAACGTGGCAAAATATTAAAAAAACAGCCACCCACGCAGATCCGGTCGGTAATTAAAAAGCATCAAGTAGCACGCAGGCAGAGGCCATGTGAGGAGATATAAAGGTGGGAATTCTCCAAAGCCAAAAGCACTAATTACCTGTCAGTGGTACGGAAAAACTGATTTAAAGTGATAAATATTGTCCTAAATGGTCTTTCCTGCATTAGTTGTATAAAGAGGGTAGTTTGAGAATAAATTGCAGCCACTAAACCAGGACAAGCTGCCAAGTGTTTGTATGATTTAGAGATAATTAGCGCCTGAATCCTTTAGCGACACAGTGGGATTAATGATTGTGATATTAGCGAAAGGTCAACCAGCACATAGAGAGACGGAGCGCTTTATCAACAGCGCCCTGCTTCAGATGTAGACGCAGATTGTTGGATTGTTGGTACATTTTGTGTGTTTGAAATGGTCAGGGATATTGTTCACTATTATTATTCGAATCATGATGACACTTCGATTAAAGGTCACTTCAGGGATGTGCAGTTTATCACGACTGAACTGAAATCACAGTTTGATTTGGCACGATTATGGAGCTGTAAAGGCCTCGTGAATGTCCCTCTACTTGAGAGACTGACTGGTGGCGGTTGAAGAAGACGAGGTAAATGGTCTTTTTTTTTGGTCAAATTTTTTCATATAATGCTTTTCCACCTTCAACACACTCAAAGAACTTTCACATCAAGGAACTCCAGAATCAGAATCAGACTTTTATTGCCCTTATCAGTGAACACAGCTCACACACTACAACTTTCTCTGGTGATAAAGTCCAACATAAAGACAATGAGTAAAGACAAATAAGGGCATGCATAAAGTTAAAAAAGATATGCTTAAAGATAAAATAAAATACTTAGAGGTAAATATATAAAACAGCAGCATCAGAACAACAGTGCAAACACGACTTATTAAGGTGACTGGTGTTATAAAGTGTCAGTTTAAGTGTTCATGAGACAAACAGCAGAGGGGAAGAAACTGTTCTTATGACGAGAGGTTCTGGTCCTGATGGACCGTAGCCTCCTGCCAGAGGGACGTGGCTCAAATAGTCCATGTCCAGGGTGAGAAGTGTCAGCTGCTGCACGACCTGCTCCACCCGAGTCCTGGAGACGTACGGGTCCTGGAGACGTACAGGAGATGGAGACTGCAGCCAATCACCTTCTCAGTAGAGCACAATGTGCTGCAGCCTCTGTCTGTCCCTGTGGCCCCAGAGAACCACACAGTGATGGAGGAGGTGATGGATGAGGTGAGGATGGAGGAGGTGAGGATGGAGGAGGTGATGGAGGAGGTGAGGATGGAGGAGGTGATGGCCGTGTAGAACTGCACCATCATCTTTCCTCAGCTGCCGCAGGAAGTACATCCTCTGCTGGGCTTTCTTGATGAGGAGCTGATGGTCGGCTCCCACTTGAGGTCCTGGGTGATGCAGGGGCCCAGGAAGCGGAAAGAGTCCACGGTGGTGATGGGGGAGTCAGTCAAGACGAGAGGAGGCAGGGGGGCTGTGACTTTTCTGAAGTCCACAATCATCTCCACTGTCTTCTGGGCGTTGAGCTCCAGGTTACTTCTATGACTTATTATAGATACAAATGACTAAGTGTTGCATTATTCTATTTATTTATTGCAGTTTATGTTTTTTAACAATATGGTACATTTAAAATACTTTTCAGGAGATAAGTGTGCTTTATGGATTGGTTTCAATATCACCGTTTATAGTCTATATTTACTTCAAAATTTGGTATTGTGACAGGCCACTCACACATTCACACATTCACATATTCACACATTCATTCACCAGTGTATGCAGACACTAGGTGGCGAGGTACGTTAAGTGTTTTGCCCAAGGACACTCTGTGGGATGTGGAATCGTACCGCCAACCTGTGGGTCAGTGGATCTGTTCTGTCGAGAGCGGGATTCAAAACGCTAACCTTCATATAAATGGACAAACACTCTACAAACTGAGTGACTGTTGCCTCGTTCACTGAGAGTTGAAGCAGTTGGTAGAAGCTCAGTCGTCAGATGTTTGTTCTCGTTCGCGCAAAGGTTTTCGGTTCAAAACCCGGCATACGTATCAGAGAATTGAGCACTTCAAAACCTTTCGCTAAACCTTCAACAAACTGTAAAGGTGCACTATGTAACTTTTCAGCTGCCACCTCGTCTCCACAGAGATTGTTTTACCTCGAATGCTCCACAGTATGTCAGTATGTCAGTATACAGTGAGCAGGAAGCCTCTCCACAGCTCTGACCAGTACCTTGGCCTGAGGGAACCACTTGCTTGTTTCCACGACGATGCAATAACACGAGCAGTTGGGTGACCTTCCCCAGAAAGTGACAGAGTACACCTTTAACACAGTCACTCTGCACATAACATACCCTCGCAGATGTCTGACAGCAGTACTGCACATTTCTGAAGTGTTTTGTGCTGATCAAAAAGAGTTCTATGTTTTATGCAAACTACCATCTGCTCTGTAAGTGCAGCTCCAAACGCCTTGTTCAGGGCATCGCTTTCACATTCACATCTAATGGAAACAGTCAGTTCTCAAGTAGCACTCAACCTCCTCACCAAATCTCCCCCAAATGACTTTGAAGATGTAAAGAAGGGCCTGTATTATACTTAAGGCCTGAGCTACAGTGGGACTTTGTGCAGTTAAATAAAGCTTTTGAAAATACCTGCTCTTACCCCAAATCTTCTCAGCCTTTGGTCCATGAGAACAGTGCATTTCTTTGGTTAAATATTTTTGTATGAAATCTCTGATGTATTCCTTCACTTTGTATATTAAACTATTTAAGGTGAGAACGTCAAGGATAATATGTAACTTTGTAAAAGAAGAAAGCTGGAATTTCTTCAGTGTTCTCCCTGCTTTTATATGCATCCTTATTTGACTACTCAGTGACGGTTATTCTCAAACTGGCAAAGGTATTTTAAGGCCCTGTCGGAGTTTTCCATCTATTTGAGCAAAGTGTGTTTTACCCCAGTACATATATGTATCTATACTGTATAAGCAGCTTTGTGGTCATATCTAATCTAGTCTAATCTAATTATAAAGCCTGTTATTGTCCATGGTTTGCAGCCAAGTGTGAAGCGGCTGGGATGAAAATCAGCTCCTCCAAATCCGAGGCCATGGTTCTCGACCGGAAAAAGGTGGCGCCCTCTCCAGGTGGGTGGGGGGTCTCTGCCTCAAGTGGAGGAGTTCAGGGGGTTTGGGGTTTTGTTCACGAGTGAGGGACAGATGGAGCGTGAGATTGACAGGTCGGTGCAGCGTCTGCAGTGATGTCGCTGTATCGGTCTTTCGTGGTGAAGAAGGAGCTGAGTCAAAAGGCAAAGCTCTCGATTTACCTCAGTCTATGTTCATCTCACCTATGATCATGACTCTGGGTAATGACCGAAAGGACAAGATCGTAGATACAAGTGGCTGAAATGTTTCCTCCTCAGGGTGTCTGGGTGCTCCCTTAGAGACAGGGTGAGGAGCTCAGTCACACGTGAGGAGCTCGGAGTAGAGCCGCTGCTCCTTCACATCAAGAGGAGCAGCTGAGGCTCGGGCATCTGCTCAGGATGCCTCCTGGATGCCTCCTTAGGGAGGTGTTCTGGGCATGTCCCACCGGGAGGAGACCCTGGGGAAGACCCAAGACTCACTGGAGGGACTATGTCTCTCTGTCCTGGGAACACCTTGGGGTCCCACTGGAGGAGCTGGAGGACGTGTCTGGGGTGAGGGAAGTCTGGGAGTCCCTGTTTAGACTGCTGCCCCCACGACCCGGCTCCAGATAAGAGGAAGAACATGGATGGATGTTATCAGGAAGTGTGTGTTAGCATACTAGTTGTCGTTTACTTTACTGTCCCAGCTCCGCTCTGGTCTCTGAAAGGTCTGAAAAATGTTTTTTTATCACAGTGAATAATTAAGATGCTCAGGATGTAAGTGAGGAGTAACTTTGGACCACTGCAGACCGTTTAAAGGTGCTGTGTGGAGTTATGTCTCGTATCTCTGCAGGACGTGTGCATCGCTGCATTTAGACACGTGTATTTCATTTCTCATTACAGTAACTTCTTCGTGAATATGAATTGGAAGAGACTTGTTAGTTCAATGTCGTCCTTTTTATTGAACGCAGGGCTGGCTGGAGCGGGTCAGAGAAAAGTAAAATGGTCCCTGCCCTCACTCGCTCTGGGACAGTGACGTGGGACAGGGAAAAAGCGCAAAGGTGAAGAGAAATAATTATCTGGAAATACGTTTGAAATTGCCTAAGAAATTATAATGAAACACTGTGAATAGATTGTGATAGATTTATTGTAATCACACTACACACAACATGAACTGTCCTGTTTTCTTGTTTTTAAGTAAACAAAATAAAAACATGGTGGTTCAGTTTCCCGACATCGTTGGCAGAGATGGATTTGTTTCTGTTTCCTGAAAACCCCAAAGTGTCTGTCAGATTTCTTGACATTTTGAGGAAAGGGCAGGATTTCGGTCAAGGAAGAAAACCAATCGAATTTTGGTGGAGATTCAAAAGTTTTTAAAGGTTTCACTGACCCCATGTACAGATAAAAAAATAAATAAAAAAAGAAAAGGACTGAAAAAGACAGGACAAAACACATATTTATCACGAGCATCTTTTACATTTTTTGCTATTTTCACAATCACAAGTTTCTTAAAGGCCATGTTTAGTTTCAAGAGTCAAGGCGACCTCTCGAACTGCCCTGACACGAAAACACATTCACAGGCAAAAGAGCTCCGTGAAGTGTCTTGCCCAATGACACAACCACACAGAGAGGGCAGACGTGGGATTTAACCATCAGCGTTCTACTTATACGACAGTTACATCATGTCACACACAACTGACACATGGAGTCATCAGATTATTGAAATGCAATGTGATTTATCTCATTCGCTCACACTTGTTCAGGTTTTCACAATGAAACAATCCGGCAAAGACAAGATTGAAAGACAAAAAGAGTCTAATAAAAAGTCTTATATTACACACAACTGACTCTTGTGAGCTTTAAGAATGTTGTTACCTCCTCAAAAACACACCTGAAGTTGTGTTTTTCATTTAGACGGGAAAGATGTAGACGAAAGTGCTCTGCTCCCAACTAGTGATGTCATGAAGTGGTAGTTGTCAAGTTAACATCTACCTTTGACCTTTTGTTCAGTAGAGATCAACAATTCCAGGGCTGAAATGCTCCACATGACTCTAGTGAAGGTGTGTGGAGTTTAAAAACTCAGTGGAGCACTTTCAGTATTACCACATGATGACATCACAAGATGGAACCATCGACTGCACAAAGACGTGGAGAGAGTGACGTCGCCCCCAGCGCTTCGGCTCCAGTCAAATGAAGCGCGTCGAGGCTAGAGCGGTTATAGCGGCGAATTCAGAGTCAAGCTCCGACTGTGAGTATCATAGCAACCAAAGAGCCAATCAGGAGCGAGGATGTTGAAGGTAACGCCCCTTTCCGCCCACATCGCTGGTTTAGCATGAAGGAGGAGCTTAGCAACGCTGTTAATCAAGCCTGTCGCTAACGCTCAATCAAACGCAAAAGCAGGAGCAACCTCGCGGAAAGAAATTTGTCTGTTATTAATGTTCATATCTCGATTTACAGATACAACAGTAAAATACAAATACCAGGATCATGTAGAGCGAGTTATGTGAAAGTTTTAAGACCAAAATGACGAGTCTGACTGCAGCAGTTACAGAGAGAGGGGCAGTTTTTTTTTTTTTATGTAAAGTGAATTGAAGCCAGAGTCGATGCAGCCTGAAGCGCCCATGATCACTTCCTGTTTGGAGCACGGCAGCTAGCAGGTTAGCTACGTCCATTTATGTAATTATCCTCGTTATCTGCTGTGTAAACCGCAGTCTTAGTTTTCTTTTGAGTTTCTTTTCTAAAACGGCTGCACCTTCGTCGCCTAAATCTTTACACCTCTAACTGATATAAATTTGTGCGTTTTCTGAGAGGTAGCTCCATCTGTTTGTGTTATTTTCTATATCATTTGTGTGTGATGCCTGACAAGGAGCGGCTGTTTGGGGAAAGAGACAGAGAGGGATGACTAACAGCGCCGGGACTCAGGGACTGGAACTATAATACTGTTACTCCCAAGATTTATCGATGCCATTTTAAGCTCTTTTAGATTTGGACTTTTCTTTGCAAAGAGGCCGACTTCGACAGCAGTTCACCACATATACAACATCAGGACTGTTTAATAATGTAATATGTGCTGTTATGAGAGTAAAAGGGCAAACTGCTGCTCGGAGTATTAGATTAGGGCCGTCCAGACACCAGAAAGTACACGAGAAAGCACCAGAAAGTACACGATTTCTACTGAAGCTAATATCATTATACATGTACTTATCTGACCTTCTGCAAGCTCGTGGTAAAAAGTATTCTTAACTGTCTGAACAAGCTGGAATTTGGCCTCTATCGTTGCCATGATGCTAAAATTTCAAACTCAATTTCAATACTAAGGAAAAGACGCCATATTACCATGTATTTTTATCTGTGTGATCCCTCAGTCGTCCATGTGCCAGTCTGTGTCTTATACTTACTTTACTTTACTTTATTAGTTTATTTGACAGGGACAATGTGCAAAAACATTAAAGATGCTTAACACCAGATTATAGCTGAAGCTCGTTTCCATCTGTCGTCCCTGAGCAGGTGAGAAATACAATATAAAATGTAAGAAATATAATCAATACACACTCACACTTGTTCTGATGCATCTCGAGATCGTTCTAAAGCGATTAAGGTTCATTTCTGTCCTGTGGATGTATTGATACTTGCTCAGCTGAGAATCGAGTTTCAATACTAGTTTTAGTATCGATTAGCGTCTCATTTTCGATACTATTGACAGCCCTAGTCGCCTCAAACCATAAAGCAGCAGGTTCAGTTCCCAGGCAGAGGGAGGAATGTTTAAGTTGGATGTGCATTTTGTTCGAGTCCAAAAACCTCCAGCTAGGTACTCTTCTGACTGTTTCACTTTCTGATGTGTAATCGTGAAGGAAGAGATTCCAGACCAGGTAGAGAGTTGAAAGAAACTGTCAGTACAAAGGATCCATCCAGTACTTATACCCCAAGAAAAGTACTATCTATAGAAGACTGGTCCTATAAGCACTGAAACTACATGTACATTTATTTATTATTTATTTATTTAACTTTATTTATACAGGGGGATCCGATGAGAACACTAGACTCTTTTTCATGTCCAAAATACAACACAAACTGATAAAAACAATCAAGACAAGTAAGTCTATATAAAAAACATTAAAACAGGAGCAGGTGTGAGTGTAAAAGTTTTATCAGATCATCAAACTGCGACTGAGTCACCAACGTCTCCAGTTTTACTTTTCCTTGGAGTGTTTTTCTGTTTTTTTTTGTTTTTCTGAAGCAAAACAGCTAAAAGCCTCTTTCGTGTCCAGCCCTCAGCCTTATGCATCATGTGATCTGGTCTTAAATGTTCCAGTATCGAAGATTAACAAACAGGTGAGGTGTTCTGGCAGTTTTTGAAGTTTAATGTTTTAATGTTTAAGACACACAGGAGTCAACACAAGGTTTAAGAGTAAAATAATGAAGCAAAAAATCCTGCTATGACGCCGTCGATTGAATAATGAGTCAAATACAGACAGGTAATCCCCGTCATTAAAGCGGGGCATTTTGATTTAGCTAAAGCGTTTGTTGGAGAGCCACCTCCCTGCCACCACGGAGATGTTACTGCTTTGCCTGTAATGTTCCACAGTATGGCATTAAACACATATTTTAGCTTTTATTTATTAGTTTTAGTTAGTTATTAGTTTTATTGCTGAAAGATAAATACAAAAACAAACATTCTTACTATGAATCGGGTGGTGTCTCCTGTCTCCAGACACGTTTAATGCCAGATATTTGGACTTTTTAGGCAAAGTAATAACATCTCTGGTGGCCAACCCTTAAAGTTACAATGTGCATCTTTAAATTGCTAATTTCTGTATTAATGTAGACGTCATTGTATGTATGTAATTGTAAAGAGCCTGTTAAAACGCCTGTGTCATACCTGTAGGCGTCTGCTGGTGCGGTGCTGTTTATTCCAGTGTTTTTTGGCTCAGTGTCTCCTCAGCAGGGCCATATGCTCCATGCCTCTGTGCAGTTGGACCAGATCGGCTCTAAACTGTGCGCTCTGGTGCCAGGGACAGACAGCAGCGATCATTCACGCTCCCATAGTTTATGTGCAAGAGAGCGAGGCCAATTTATCACTATTAAGGAGAGTTTTCAAAAAGTTTAGCCAGACATTGTTCTTACTAATAAGCAGCAGCTGAAAGACATGGCCTGGCAATGCGAAATTCACTTTTAAAATTTAATGTTTTAAGGCAGGCTGGAAAATCGATGTGTCAGTGAGGGTCAGTGAAGTCGGTGAACATATAATGGTAATGGGGGTGGGATTAACAAGTGATATTGCACAGTGGCAGAAGTGGTTAGCTCTCCGATCTCTCAAATAGAAGGTTGTGAGGTTAATCCAGGCCAGACAACTCTGCAAGTTACTCTGGGTCCTGCGTTCTCCTGCTACTTTCCAATGCCCTATACTGTTGGGTGTGAAATCATTTATCTGAATTGCTCCCTAGATGATGTGTTTTAAAGGTCTTATTGTGAGAAATTGATTTGAGCTTTTAACCTTGTTCTAATGTTGTTTCTTTATTACAAACATGCCTGAAGTTAATGTCTTCTGCACATTTAGTTTGTCTTCCTCTGTAGACATATCCTTCCTCTATAGTTTCCTTCCACCTTGTGCTGCAGCACCTTCATCAAACTCTGATCATTTCCATGTACAAAGAGCCTAAATAAAGTAAAATGCACCTACATCAGTGAGGTGCAGACAGGGGAGTCATCACAGAGAAAAAAGAAATGAAATGCTTTTATTTATCTGATGATTTGTACTATACAGTTATTTTCCTTTTTTTTTAAATTCAAAATCGCTGAGTTTTTACTTTTACCGTTGAAATACTGAAGAGTCGTGTGGAGAGGCACCGGCCGCTCACATGTTCTGACTGTGCTGTAGCTCAGCAGTGACGCTGCTGCTTTAAGGCTGTGAAAAGGGGTGAGGCACGTAGTTACCTGTCCTCATGGTAGGGGGCGCTCGTGAGCCCAGGGATTCATGTAACTCTCGCAGAATAGTGACAACAAACTACAATTTAGAGTTGGCAAGTCAAGTTTATCAATCCGTTCACTTTTTTCTTCTTGTCTGTTCTACTTTTTAAATGGAGGAAGATAAATATTAAAGCTCAGTTTTCTAAACTGGACTTTGGGTCGAAGCAGGAGGTTAGAATTAAAGGACCAACGCTAAAGGAGCTAAAGGGTTTGCTCCAGACGACGGGACAAAGACTCGCTCTTTTCAAACACAGTGGGACC
Organism: Periophthalmus modestus; assembly: GCA_019594935.1. NCBI lineage: Eukaryota > Metazoa > Chordata > Actinopteri > Gobiiformes > Gobiidae > Periophthalmus > Periophthalmus modestus. Next base: position 1,155,512 of record JAIEZT010000441.1, on the reverse strand, counting down.
AAATGTAAGAAATTTAATGATTCAATCCACTGAAAACTGGGAAACAGAATAAGGATAAAAAACAACACAAAACCAGCTTTTTATTTCATACTATTAGAGATATTTCATATGGACTTTAGAACTTTTATTTTGAAAATCTTTTTTATTCTGGCCCCAAGTCACTGGGAGAGAAACTGACCCGGGTCAAATGTTCTGACTCCTGGTTTATATGTTTGTGAATCTGTGACACATCAGAGCCTCATGAACCTCACACACGACACTGAACTACATGAAGAAGTGATCTCTATTTGATCCATTTTAGAACCCATCTTCAGGAGTCAGGAGTACCCGATTGGAGGTTTTATGTGCATTTTTAGGTTGAATACAGAACCACAGACTGAGCAGCTAGAAATCACACTTCACATCAAGAAGGTTCTGGGTTCGACTCCCAGACCCCCGGAGCCTTTCTGTGTGGAGTTTTCATGTTTCCCTCGGAGCACTCTAATTTCCCCCATCAACCCAAAACATGAACCATAAAATCCTCCAGCTGAAGTCGTGCAGACTAATCCGAGCTCAGTATCTGGAGCTGGATCCGCAGAGATGCAGCCAACTCCTCCTAACAAGTTGCCCCAGTGGCACAGGGTCGAAGGACGGGTCAGATTCAGACTGTTTTCCCCTCACAAGCGACTGATAAAAAAAGTATACCCTAACTCTCCAAAACTGTGCCACTCTGTATCATCGTCTTTCCCAAATTGCCACCCAGCTGTACTTAAAATGGTGCAACTATTACCAGAACACACATTGAAACAAGACATCTCTCCCCGGCTCTTTCTATAAAACAGTATCATTATGTGGTGCCTGCAGTCGCTGGGCCCCGCTCTCACTCCGTCCTCTGGTCTCTCAGCTCAGTCTTTGTGGATAACGAGCCCTGCAGCCTCCCCTGTATTCAGCACACACACCGCTGACTCACACAGGACGCTGGGGGCGCATTACCTTGCTCCTAATTTAAGAAATGTATTTATTTTAACACAAAGTTTGCACTACGACCAGACACATCTCCAAGCACCGGTGTTTGTATTCAGACGATATCTTCAGGCTCTAAACGGCACGAATGGACCTGCTCAGCCAAATGACTCACTGTTTTGCATTTATTCATTTATGTATATGCTTCTGTTTGTGTATATTGAACATTTATTAACATGTAGTTTGAGATATCACTAAAAAAACTACATTTGGCCAATGCTGATTATGGTGTTCAGCTGATGGGTTTGTAATCATGCACAGTTTGTTTAGCACAATTCATACCCAAAGTAATTCAAAGTGCTTTATGGAATAAGAAAAACATTCAAATCACGATACAAACATAAAATATATATATAAGATATGACTGAAAGGAAAAGGGCAGGACGTCCAGAACGACTAGAACCACAGACATAAGTCCTGTGCTCAGGTCTGTGGCTCCTGTGGTTCAGAGATAAGACTTTAACTTCCTGAGACTCCAGCTTTTCATGACTTTATTCATTTCTCTTTGCTATTTAAAAATATCCTTTTACATGATGTAGTTTCTGAGAAAAGTGACGTCCACATATGAGGACAATCGATCTACATTTTAATCATTTTGACAGAACATTTGAATATTGATTTGCAAAAACTATTAAGAGCCTGAAACAGCAACATTTGTCCTGAGTAAAAACAATTGTGGCTCTTGGAAAAATGTGGCTAATGGGAAGAGCTGCTGAGAGGAGCGGGAGATATAAGACTTTACAAAACAATAAATAAATAAATGAAATAAAACATTCTTAAGCTCTTTATATTTTTATTATTTTTGTGAGCCTGTGAAATAGGGGGATGTGTGTATGATGTATGTGTGAGGCTGATCTACTAGTTTCCCGAGCACCTTGAACTGTTCCACACTTTTTAAATTTCCATTGTACATGTGGCAAGTTGCAGTGACAATAAAGACATATTCTATTCTATTCTAGTCTTAAAAATATTCTAAATTGGACATTTTTGCATTGTTGCTGTTCTTTTTGATGTTTTTTTCTTCTAAAATTTGCATTGTGGCCTAGAAAACCCAAAATGTGTCGTCCACATGAGGAGCCAGGTCTCAGGAGGTTAAAGCAGCTCAGTGTGAACAAGTCTCTCCATGAACCAGCACCATGAACAACACTTTGAATTACTTTGGGTATGAACTGTGCTAAACAAACTGCATGATTACAAACCCATCAGCTGAATACCATAATCAGCATTGGCCAAATGTAGTTTTTTTAGTGATATCTCAAACTACATGCTAATAAATGTTCATTATACACAAACAGAAGCATATACATAAATGAATAAATGCAGAACAGTGAGTCATTTGGCTGAGCAGGTCCATTCGTGCCGTTTAGAGCCTGAAGATATCGTCTGAATACAAACACAGGTGCTTGGAGATGGAGTCAAACCTGCTGCTCAGAAGTTTATCCTTCTGGGTTACACTGGATATATTAGATATTAGACATACTCTCTGATCTCGCTCAGTGCTTCTTTAGAGCTGAGTGTCTTGACTATGACTGGATCCAGTCCCATAAAGCAGAAATATGATGATGAAGTCTTGAGAAAGTAGAATTATCCTAGTTTATTTCTGCTATTTACGGTGCATTAAGTAAGTAAGTTACTGTATTATTTTATTACTTTAAAAGCTTTTTGAAAAATATGTGCATTCTTATCATGAGCAGGTCATGAGCAGATCTCACCTGCTTTTTTCATGTCTGATTACATTTACCATAATTATGCGTCCAGAGCGTCCACAACGCGAGTCGGAGGCGTTTGTCTCAAATACAAAGGTCCAACGCGACTGTTTCAGAGTCACACTGCAGCATCGAACATTTTGGTAAATTTGGTTGAAGCATTCTGTCCTGTACAGGAGACACGGCACCTCCTTTAACCAATCAGGACGCAGAACACTACACCTCCTTTAACCAATCAGGACGCAGAACACGACACCTCCTTTAGCCAATCAGGACGCAGAACACGACACCTCCTTTAGCCAATCAGGACGCAGAACACAGCACCTCCTTTAGCCAATCAGGACACAGAACACGACACCTCCTTTAGCCAATCAGGACGCAGAACACAGCACCTCCTTTAGCCAATCAGGACGCAGAACACAGCACCTCCTTTAGCCAATCAGGACGCAGAACACGCACCTGAATACACTGTAAGAAAGTTTGAAAGTGAACGTTTTTGAGCTAATTTTTCATATTACTACGTGGGAAACCTGTGGCTTAAAATCTGGTGCGGCTTCTACAAGTCCTTCACCCTTACTGCCGTCTGACAGTGTCCCAGCTTTAGCCTGAGAGAAGACCAGAGCCACAGGTGAGTCTGAACAAAGGCCAGGTGAAGGGAGGGAGAGCAGGTTTCACATCTGCCATCTACTGGTGAAAACCTCAAATAAACTTCTGGATCGCTTTAAGGAGGTGTAGTCGAGAGGAACAGTGCTGTGGTTTATGATCTCGAACCAGCAGAACAGTGAGGAGTCTCTCTGCTACAGCGGCGCCATCACAACACAACCACTACAGCACAATTTAAATAATATCCAGCAGCACGACCTTTATCTCTTATGCAATCACACAGTGGATCCAGCGCTGCTCCTCTTCCTCCCACATGACCTGACAGGGCAGCGCTGGACGAAGATTTAGTGCAGTGAACACGGATTTAAACCATTACAGCGCATTTATACTCACTCACTTTACACTCCCTCAACAATTAGTGTTTAAGTGGAGCGGCCAGAGGAGGTGGAGGAGGCAGAGGAGCAGAGGAGGCAGAGGAGGAGCAGAGGAAGAGGAGGAAAGCCGTGAAGGTGTGAGTGCACGAGTCGTCCCGGGACAGGGGCGGAGGGAGCGAGCACGTGCAGCTCTCTCATCAACTAAAGTGACAAAAAAGACCATAACTAATGTCGACTTTTGGTAAGAATCACAAATCTAAAATGAAAAAGGATCTAAATGAAGATGAAATTGCCGTCCCCTCCCACCTCAGTGCAAACATATTAAATGTGCCAAGCAAAATAAATAAATAAATAAATGTGCAAAAAAAAATGTGCGGAAAAAAAAATTGCAAAAAATAAATAAATAAATAAATGTGCGAAAAATAAATGTGCGAAAAAATAAATGTGCAAAAAAATAAAAGTACGAAAAAAATAAATGTGCGAAAAAAATAAATGTGCAAACCAAGTAACATTCAAATATACACAAAACAGAAACATTGAAGCGCAGACAAACAGAGATCGCCGATAAAAAGTGAGGTAGTGCTAAATAAATATGTTAAATAAAAAAGTTATTGATTGTCCATGTAAAAATATATGAAGTATATGTGCTAAAATGTATAAGTAACAGTTATTTCTTGTCCATATAAAAGTGAGGTGGTTCAAATCTCGCTCTCGACATGAACATCCACTGACTCGCAGGTTGGTGGCGCTATTCCAGGTCTCACAAATGATTGAAGGAGTGAGCGGTTCCTTGATGTAAAGCTCTTAAAGGTGGAAAAGCGGTTTATAAAAATGAGACCAGTTCCACGCACGAGGGAAATTACACTGGGACATATATTATATCTTTACGATAGTGAGGAAAACATTCATCATCTGGACTTAAGCCGTTTGTCACCTGCTTTTTGTGGAGGTAGATACGTTTATTAGCGTAACTTTAAAGGCGACGCAATGACGTTTCCATGAGCACAAGCAGGTGGCAGACCCTCCTCTTTACACACTGAACCTTTAAAATCCATTTAATTTACACCACGCTGATAATTATGGTTTAAACAATGAGGAGTCAGATTGTGAAGGGGTCAACTACAGTTAGCAAACCAATTTAAATCCTGCAGATTCTTAAGCACTTTACAATACATTAGATTAGCATATTCCACTGTCTTTTCTTCCATATTATCTCCAGCTCTACAATTACCATTAGCAAACGTCTTTATGCTCTCGTGGTGCAGGTGAGGAAGTTATGAGTGATTTTTCTGAGCAGACGATTTCCCTTCTCCTCATTTATTGTACAGCGCGGCGGAAAGCTCTTAAACGCACCATTTAGTCCTGAGCTCCGAGAATTACACAGACACAGCCATTCGTTAGACTTCACCTCTACAGAAAGTAATTAGGAAGATTTTTGATGAGAGAAACTGCAAGGGTAAGTTTCAAGAGATACAGGGGAGAGTTTTGTACAAAAGTTACAAGCGTTTATTGATTTGTTAAAGCAACAACACGCCACTTAAAACGGCGAGGAGACGGAAGGTGAAAGGCAAACTATCGAAGTAAAGTCACGATCGTTTTAAGTTACGATGACTGTGATGGAAAATATTGAGATTTTACAAATATTCATGGTTACTGACAAAAAAAGGAAACGGATATCAGTGTTTTTTCTGGCGGTGCTGATAAGTGAATGTCACAAGATTGAAAATATTCTCATTAAATCATAATTACAGGTTATAACGGCTTCAGTTTCACATTTTAGTGACATTAGTTACTCGTTTTACAGTCTGGTCTCACTTTTAACTACTACAATAATTACCGGTGTAATCCGAAGTAAATACTATAGATAGTACCAGTACTTACCAGTGCAAATACCATAATATCTCACTTTAAAATACAGTCCGGTCTCACTGGTAACTACTACAGTAATTACAAGTACAAACAGCAATAAGTACTCCAGAAAGTACCAGTAATTACCAGTATAAACTACAGTAAGTGCCAGTAATTACTAGAGCCAGTACCATAATGTCTCGCTTTAAATACCAGTTAAAGTATTGATAGTTGCCACTGTCACGTCATGTATCACTGTCATGTTCATTTAAAACATATCATTTATTTGTTTTCATTATTATTATAAATTTATTTTCAGTCTGATTGTTGTATTAATGTGAAATTTGTCATAATAAAGAGTTTGTGTTTTCAGAGTTTTGGCCTGTGTATTTTCTTCATATTCTTTAATACTATTCACTTAATATGGCACATTGCAAAAAGTACCAGCACTAGTACCAGTAGTTATCACTTCTTGTACCACTTTAAGTACTGCTGTAAGTACCACAAAGTACCACTATTAGTTATGCAGTATGTATCAGTATCAGTATAAGTACCAGCCAAAGTACCACCAGAACTGTAAGTAGCACTGTAATTACCAGTCAAGTATTGACTAACTACGACCGACAGTAGAAAAGTTTCATGTTTTAACGACATCAGTTGTTTTAACGTGAAGATTACTCTTAAACTTTGGCTTTTACTGTGACCATATTAAGCTCAGATCCAGTGTCCAGTCACTTTAAGCAGGTCTCACTATGTATAATCTGTATAATCTGTACAAATGTGCAGGGGAAGAATCCATAATGTAGTATTTTAATGATAAAATGTTCTCGTTTTAACAGTTAATGGCAAATAAAGCCCGTAAATATTTAATTAATCCTCGTTTGTCAGTTCCACCTCGCCGTATAATTGCAGTTATGGGTTTATAACTACATTAAAACACTGAGCCTCCTTATAATGTGCAGCTAATTGTTGCATTGCCCTGTTTAAGTATAAAATAACAAGGGAAAATAAGGAAGTGTGGAGCTTTTGAAATGGATTATTCGGTCTGGTTCTTTCATGCAAACAAGTTGTGATCTGAAGTTATGCACATTTGCTTTTTTCTCTCAAAAACCATGGAGCTAAAGTCCTTAAACGAGCGTCTCTCCTCTGTCTGACTGTGAAACCTTCTCCATGAAGATACAGACGTTTAATGCCGTACTGTGGAACATTCCAGGCTATTCGTGGTCTGAGGTTCCGGTTATATCTTTTGAATTGGAATAAGTCCTCAAACTGTCGCATATAAATTGTTAAAGGTTCTGACAGTTGTCTTCATTTTTGATCCTTCTGAAACCCACTGAGACGAGCAGTTATGAGTCAAGTCTGTGGAGAAACGAGCCCGCTGTGACGACCCGGCTCAGCTAAAGAAAACTAAAGTTATAATTTATTTAAAAGGAATGTTAAAGTGAAAACGAACAAAAAGAGGCTCTTAACAGAATAGTCCCAATGTGTAACTGAAACACAGCGAACAGAACAAAAGCACCGACAGTTAGAATTTCTAGTGATGTTACGTCTGTGTCGAATAATCGGTAAAAATCCAGGTAACGTGTGGTTCGGAGCGTGGTTTGATGATGTAAGCGATGACGTTTGAACCTTCCTGAAGCACCGACCACATGACTGATTCAGACGTGTTTTGCTGGTTTGGCCTGAACCGTGTGTCATTTGAAATATAAGACACAGAGAAACACAAAGGAGTCGACCCACGTTTTGTGTTTGGTTTTATCTGTGAGTGTTTAAGATGGAACCAGTGACAAAAAGAAAGTTTTCCCCTGTTTGGGAGAACTTTGACTCGATCACTCCCAACAAGGTTTGTCTTATATAGTAATTATAAAATGAGGGAGGAGCCACTGCAGGAGAAAGAAAAGAAATAAGTTTCCAGATGTTTCACACTGTCATGAACCTGTGACTCCAGCTTCATCTGGGCCTGTGAGAGGAGTTTTTCCAGAGCAGGAGAAATCCTCACAAAAAAGCAGAACCGCCTTAGTCCTACCTCTTTAGAGAAACGAATTAAAAATTAAAAAAAAACTAATGAAAAATATTTGGGTTTAATTCTGTTTATTTAATCAGTGCATTCTTCATATTTCTAATGTGTTTCGCTGTCGTCCTGTCACTGGTTTTGTTCATTTGTTCATTGATGGCGCTGAGGTAGAAACTAGATTGTAGTACATTTTATTGACCTCTTGATGGCGCTTTAGAGTAAATGAACCATTATGAAGTGTCGGTACATGTGCCGTCACAGCTGACTCAAAGTATCGATGCTTCATGAAGTGTCATCTCACCATCACTAACAATTACACAAAACAAGTCACAACTTCAAAGTCCAAGAATCACAAAGAACAAAAGAGCCAGAAGCAGCGAGGGGCGGCAGGGGGCGGATCTTTTTAAGGCGTGGCCGGGACAACACATCGGCCTGTAGGAGGCGCTGGAGGCCCAGGTCACAGCAAGATTGTGTGTTTTTTGGTTGAAATGTTACGTCGGGAGGTTTAGGATCGATTCCGTGGACCGTGTTGACTTACACATTTAAAATTTTACCGTATATAGAAGATCCTTGATGTATTTTACAAAACTGTTCTCTCATTTTAGTAGTAATCATCCAAAAGTAACTCCATCTCGCCTTAGTACAGAGCAGATGTGTAAAAATCGAGTGTAAAGTCGTGCCTCAGAATATGGGGATCTATAGGAAATGGGGAGCAACTGTTTCTAAAGACGAGAAACAACAAAAAGCCCAAATCTATCTGAGCGAATCGGATCTCGGCACTGGCTCCAGTCACAGAAGCAGCAGGATTTGTGCATTAGTCACACATGAGAGATATGCAGATAACAACCATGTCTCAGAACAGAAATAGAAACAACCGAATCTTAAACGCCCATAATACGCCAACACAACTTGAGCTATAAATTAACGTTTCCTCTTCATCTGGGTTAGTCTAATGATTCATCTGGTCTTTAGGTTATTTTATCAGACCAAGGTTTGGTTTGGATTCGTACCTGCGAGTTTCGGCTGCGTCCTGAGCGGTGACGTGATGTTGACGTGACGTGTCCAGTCAGATGGTTTAAACAGGTTTTGGAGCCGTCTTTGTGCCGGCGGGAGCAGGACGACAGCGCCATCTGCAGTCCGACTTCTTCAGGACAGTATTCCAGGTGTGTGAGAGTAAAAAAAAGCCCCTTGTCCCGGTTTAAACATGTCACAGCAGCATCACGTCACCACTAACCCTTGGTCTGAGAAAAAATCAATTAGTAATCAAGTATTTTAAGACCGTTACTCACGCGAGAAGTCAAAACTCTTAATTCAAACTTGTGAGATCGTCCAAAAAAAGTCCAAAAAGTGCTTCTCCATGTTTGTAAAGTCCTGCACCTTCACCAAACTCATCCTGGTCATTTCGGAGCTATCGTTTTTGCCTGATTTGAACTGCTTCTCTCCTCCACTACATCAATACTTAATTACGTTGTACAATGTGAAATATCCATTCTAAGAGGCCAAAGGGGCTGGATCCGACCGGATTTTTTCCCTTAAAAACAGATATTTGAGAAAACAACTGGGCTGAACATCACCTGTGCATTTTAAAAAACATTTAGTTGGATGAAAAGAAGATAGACGCAACTACCAGGAAAACTGTGTCATGTGCAGTCAAGAACATAACTGAATGAGAACCACATGGACACAACAATTTGTTCGTTTGTCATGGTTCAACATCGAAAGAGGAGAAGGGACTAGGGTGGGAGAAGTTTAAATGATGCATGTTCTTCAATGACAGTTCACAATGGGGTAAAGGGAATTAAAACAAATAAAAATAATAATGCAATGAATGGTTTGAGATCGACTGATGTGTGTTTTTCCTACCATTTGTTTAAAACACAGAACAACCGATGGCGGATAAGCTCTGTCGATATGTTTGCATCGATATATTAGACCAATTTTGATTATTTTCCTCAAATTGTGTCATTTAAATTCACTACAAATTGATTTTTGTTTTATTTAAGCCACAAATCTTTAAGAGAACATAGTAAAAGCCAAAGTTAAACTTGTCAACTGGACAAAACGTTGGAGTGAAGATGTTTAAGAGAGCAGTTTATCACATTTCTCTTCGTATTAAATTGTTAATATAAAGCTCTGGGTGTATTTTTCTAGGCAAAAAATATATATAACATGTACATATATAAATATCAGTCTGTGCTGGAGATTTAAGGCTGATGGTTGATGCTAAAAAGTTCAAATATCAGCCTGATATATCAACCAACCAATATATGGGTCTAGCTCTAGTTTAAAGCAGATAAATAAAGTGTATTATGGCTTTATTACAAAATGTATAGAAGTGGTATGTCTCTGCATATCAAGTTCCTCCTCACAAACACATTCAGCCCGTGAACAATGAGAAAGTCCATTATATTCCTCCGTCGTCGCCTCCTCACACAGACCGAGCCCAGAGCTGGATGTGACTAAACGCTCTAATTGTGAGTTTACAGTGAGATCCTGCAGGGTTTGGCTTTAGGAGCAGAGGAGGAAATGAAAAGAGCTGTCCCACTGAACACATTACACAAGCTTCCATCACGGCCACGCTCCTCCACCGCGATAACATCGAGACAGAAGAGGAGAACACCGAGGATTTCAAGTGTACCCAGGTCCACCGTCTGTGTATTGTTGTGTTAAAAACTGCAAGACTTTTTCAGATCTGAAGAGAAATGTGTTATTCGAGCGAGATATAATTTGTATTCTTTGTGTTTTCTCTGTATTAAGCTGCACAGAATGAAAAAACTCAAAGGAAACCATGAAGGGTTAGTGGCTAAATTCACAATGGTCAAAACTGTTCACACTGTTTAATTTAGAGTTGCATCGATCCAGTTTTCTCAGTTCTGATATCAATATTTGGACAAAATGGCGGCACGTACCACTGCAGGGACTGAAAATGTCATTTGAAATAACACCCAACCCCTCAGATTTAGGGTTGGCTCAGTCCGATACCAGCATCAGCACATCCCTAGTTTAATTATCTCCTTAAAACTATAATGACGCTGAATGTTTTGTTCTTACTGTATTATCATAGCCATTTAGAGCAGGCCTATTCTGCAAAATCGACTTTTCTGAGCAGTGAACGGTGTTTTAATTGTTTGCCCTTCTCGTTTGCTCTCTTGAAGTTGTTTTTGGAGTCATTCGTGCATGTTTGTAATCTTTAATCGCTTATTTTCAAGACATCCATCCTCGTTTTCACCGCCGGCGGCATACACCCACTGCTCTCTGCGTCGTTCAATTTTATTTTCTTAATCAATTACACACACAGGATTCGGCAGCGTCGTGTGTCGTTTTGGTGCAAATGAAAAAAAATCTGATACTTGCTAATTGAGCACCGCAGTTTTCTAACATGGAAGTCGGCAGATTTGTTTCTTCTATTCTGTAATTTTAGATCAATATTGAGATTTAAAGTGTCCAAATTATAACATGATAATCAGACGTCATAGATTACAGATATACAGTGGTCCCTTGTTCTAAAAATAACCCGCGACAGGTGAAATCCGCAAAGTAAGTAAGTAAAGTATTTGTTTTTTACATTTATTCTATATGTTTTGCTGTAAAACCCCTCACCACACACTTTATACACTTTTCTCACACATTAACATTTTCTCACATTTCTCTCTTGTTTAAACACAAAGTTCAAACCTTCGTCGGTGCCTTTGTCGGTGCAGAACGTTTCATCGACATTGTGGGTTTTGTCGGGGAGAAAACTTGCAAACATACAGCACTTCAGAGTCACACTGATCCAACATTTATGTAAATTTGTCTGACACATTCTGTACTGTACAGGAGACACGGAGGAGACTGATGGACAATGGTCTACAGTCCCTCAGCCAATCAGGACGCAGAACACAGTGGTCTACAGTCCCTCAGCCAATCAGGACGCAGAACACAATGGTCTACAGTCCCTCAGCCAATCAGGACGCAGAACACAATGGTCTACAGTCCCTCAGCCAATCAGGACGCAGAACAGAATGGTCTACAGTCCTTTAGCCAATCAGGACGCAGAACACGATGCACGTTCATAAAAAAGCATGTAAAATTGCACAAACAAAAAAATCTGCGAAACAGCGAGACCCGAGAGGTGAACTGCGATATATCGAGGGACGACTGTACAGCAGACACAAGCACAACTGGTTTTATTTAAAGTAACTGTACCATTTAAAAAACGGGCGACATGAAGATAACGAAGCTATAACATTTGACTTAACATGAACCACCATAATCGCATCAACATTTTTACATTTAAATAATCCAAATAAACACAACGGTGCTTTGGTTTGAACAGGTTGTAGCTGCGGTTCCTGACAGCCCTGCACTTGAGCTTGTTAAAACACCACTCCACACTTCAGCCCCTTCAATGTTTTCCCTGCTGTCGGGAAGATGGCCGCCTGTCACTCGGGATGGGGCGCGTCGCGTTGCCAGGTCTGATTTAGCACGGCATTAATGCAAGGCCGGAGAATCCATCACCGGGGAGTGGTCCTTCTGCTGACTCCCAAATCAACACTGGATCTTCAGGCCCTGCCCCGACTACAGGCCGTACATACGCCGCTGATGTACGGCCAGTCAGGAAACCCAAACAACGAGGCGCCGCACACGGAGAATAGATAACAGCAGCTTTAAAGGACGGACGTGCCCGAGTCGTTTTAGTGAGCGCTGAGCTTTTGTACAAGCTCCTTTTCCCATGTTTGATTTTCTGCACACTGCTCAGTACTGTCCTTTTTCACTCAGATCGTTCTATTTAAACCAAAAAATATATAAGTGTGAAAACTGGAGATGCAATTAGGAAACACTGGCCTAAGATAGTAGTTTATAAACCTTAAAGTACAAGCAACAGACAGGTACAAGTATGACTACAACAAAAGACTGACAACAACTGCAGTACTCCAACTACTACTACTAACTCATATTTTATTTTCCTTTCTCATTTGGGGTTTTCTGAAGAAAATTCTGTAATTTTAAACTCAAATCCTTCCATTTAAAATATGTAAAAGCAGATCAGTATTTCATAAAATTGTGGTACAGACAGAAACAGCTACAAAAAGTACTATTACTAGAACTACTGACACTACAGGCCAGTGGTGGAAGAAGTACTCCATTGTGTTACTTAAGTAAAAACAGCGATACCGAAGTAAAAGTTTCACATGAAAAAATGTACTTAAAGTGAAAGTATTCAAGTAAAAATGTACTTAAAGAGTGAAAAGTAAAAGTATTTTGCATGTTTTTAGGTCTTATAAAGCTTCAAATGTAGGATTTTCACAAATATTAGTGCTGCATTTTTCACTAGAAACAATTGAGCAAAAATATACAAATAAAAATGACTGATTCAAACTATGAACATGTTAAAAATAAACCTCTTAGTCTTTTCAACGAGCCTCAAACTATAATAAATAAAACTGTTACTTTTCAGTCCTGTTGAAAATGTAGTAGAGAAGAAAATACAGATACATGTGCTCAAATGTAGTGAAGTGAAAGTAAAAAGTATCTAGTTTAAAACAGATTTTCGTGAAGTACAGATATCTAAAAGTGCAGTACTTTACTACTTTTACTTTTTTACTTCCCACCACTGCTACTGCTACTACTACTACTACCACGACTACTACTACTACTACATCTACATGACCCTAATGTCCAAAAGCAAAACTGTCCAAACAGGAAAAGAAAAGACAAATAACCAAAGTTCCTGAGACGCTTGACATGAGATTTAAAAAATAACATGAGAGAAGAGAGAAGTAAACTGCACATTACCAAGCATTCATAAATATTTAGTTATTAATGACACTGAGCAATATTTCAGTGCCAAAATGACCCATGTGGAATGAAAAAGATCAATAAAGAGAAAGTGAACTGTTTTGCTTCTCTCAAAGTTACCATCATTTCGCTGAGAGACACTCGACATAATTAGTAAAAATAAACCAGGAAGCTCCGTGCAGCCCTCCCCTCGCAGAACAGACACTGAAACTAACTTTTTAATAACAGCAAATATAACATCTTCAAACCAACAAACAGTAACACAGTGATCTAAATATGTTACGTTAGCAAAAAGATAATCATTTGGCTTTACCTTGTGGAGCTGGCTGGCGGCTGAGCTGCTGCTGCTGCTGCTGTTGACTGTGTGGCATTTAAATTTGAGCAGAGATTCTCCCGGAGTATCCAGCCTTCGTCCTGAGTCCCGGTCACTGTGGGACACGTGAGAGGCACCTGAGGGAGGGGGGCGCTGGTGCACGGTGCAGGACAGGCCCAGGATGTTAGCGGGACGAATCAGGAAGGCCTCAAGAGCGATGTTAGCAGACACCTGAGGGAAACACGTGTCATTGTTTAGTCCCGTCCTAGACCAAGGTTAGTATCGTAGACGTGGACTGAGGGAGTATGACGTCACGTAGAGCTCGGCTGTGACCAGATGAAGCCAACGGAGCCTAGAAGTTATAGCGGTAATCTGCAATCAGGGACCGTATTTGGAAATCTGGGTGCAAGACCAAAGAGCCAATCAGGAGAGACGCTGTAGAGGGCACTGCATTAAACAACGGCACTAAATTGTTGACAATAGCAAAAGAAGAAGTTAAAATCTGTCAACTGGACAAATCGTTGTAGGAGTGAAGACTTACTGCAGTCTTCACTACACATCGTCTTTTGCTATGGATCAGACCTGGACGACTGAGGGTTTACACAGACAAACTGTTGACCGATGTTACACACTGAGGGTTTCTAGCCACTGGTTAATCTGCAGCTCTGGTTTAAACTGTAATAGTATAAAAACAGAATACCAAATATATCACTAAATGCACTATATTAATCACTCATTCACTCACATGCGCCATTTACACTCACCTGAAGGATTATTATGAACACCAGACTAATTCGGTGTTTGACCCTTTCACCTTCAGAACTGCCTTAATTCTACGTGGCTTTGATTCAACAAGGTGCTGGAACATTCTTTAGAAATGTTGGCCCATACTGACAGGAGCATCTTGCAGTTGATGGAGATTTGTGGGAGTCACATCCAGGGCACGAAGCTCCCGTTCCACCACATCCCAAAGATGCTCTATCGGGTTGAGATCTGGTGACTGTGGGGCCGTTGTAGTTCAGTGAATCATCGTCATGTTCAAGAAACCAGTTTGAAATGATTGGAGCTTTATGACATGGTGCATTATCCTGCTGAAGTAGCATCAGAGGATGGGCACATGGTCATGAAGGGATGGACATGGTCAGAAACAATGTTCAGGGGCCCGTGGCATTTAAACGATGCCCAGTTGGCACTAAGGGACCTAAAGTGTGAAAACATCCCCTACACCATTACACCACCACCACCACCTGCACAGTGGGAACAAGGCCTGATGGATCCATGTTCTCATTCTGTTTACGCCAAATTCTGACTCTACCATTTGAATGTCTCAACACAAATCGAGACTCATCAGACCAGGCAACATTTTTCCAGTCTTCAACTGTCCAGTTTTGGTGAGCTCGTGCAAATTGTAGCCTCTTTTTCCTATTTGTAGTGGAGATGAGTGGTGCCCGGTGGGGTCTTCTGCTGTTGTAGCCCATCCACCTCAAGGTTGTGCATGTTGTGGCTTCACAAATGCTTTGCTGCTTCCTCGGTTGTAACGAGTGGTTATTTCAGTCAACATTGTTCTTCTATCAGCTTGAATCACTCGGCCCATTCTCCTCTGACCTCTAGCATCAACAAGGCATTTTCGCCCACAGGACTGCCGCAGACAGGATGTTTTTCCCTTTTCACACCATTCTTTGTAAACCCTAGAAATGGTTGTGCGTGAAAATCCCAGTAGCTGAGCAGATTGTGAAATACTCAGACCGGCCCGTCTGGCACCAACAACCAGGCCACGCTCAAAATCACTTAAATCACCTTTCTTTCCCATTCTGACATTCAGTTTGGAGTTCAGGAGATTGTCTTGACCAGGACCACACCCCTAAATGCATTGAAACAACTGCCATGTGATTGGTTGATTAGATAATTGCATTAAGGAGAAATTGAACAGGTGTCCTAATAATCCTTTAGGTGAGTGTATAAATGAGTCTGGTTATAGCTCATTTTCAGCCAAGACTTAAGCCTGGAACTCAGAAAAAAGCTCCTAATCTCTTTGGGTAGTGACTTTCAAAGCTTACAGCCCTTTTTACAGGCTGACTGTGCAAATAAAGTCCAACGTTATGGGATTTTGCAGGTTTGATTTACTCCTGCATTACAGGTCGGGCTTGTCCGGGTTCTGCTCAGTTTAGTAACCACAGTGTCCTGGTTTAGCCTCTTTAGGGCCGTGTTAGTCCAGGCCACTAACATCAGAAACGTTTTGGCTACATTCACACTGCAGGTTGCATTAGGTTTGTGGTTTTTTTTGCCCAAATCTGACCTAAATCTGAATGTTTGAATGTCAGTGTGAACAGCCATATCTGATGTTTTCGAATGCGACCCGAGCTGCTTTACTTATATATGTGGAAATAAATCACATTCTAATCTGATCTGACTGCAATGTGAACACACAAGTCACCGCCGCCATTTATTTGACTTTTATAGCCCTGGAAAGGTCCCACTTTTGTATGGAAAAGGCAGGAATAAAACACATTTAAACAATAAAGAGCCTGCCAGATAAAAACAGAGAAGGCAGAAAGTGCAAATAAAGTGAGATTTTATATATAAAATGATAACTAATTTTGATTATTATAAAAAGAAAAAGGTGCTCGCTCATTAATAATCTTTCCCATAATGTGACGACACCACGACTCCTGCCTCATCCCTTCTGCACATCAGGAACCACATGAAAACTGATTTATGTCACATTTTTTTTGCGAGCCTCTCCAAAAAAATAAAAGATTTGAAAGAAAAATCAAGACCTGCAGAGTGTGGATGGAGCCTTTGTTTATCCCATAGCTCATACATCATGGGCTGCGCTTCCGGCTCCATCGACTCTGGCTCCAATTCACTTTACACTGAAAAACTGCCACCCCTCTCTCTGTAACTTCTGCAGTGAGCCTCGTCATTTTGGTCTTAAATGTTCGTATTAACCCTCGACATGATCCGGGGGTTTTTATTTCACTGTTGTGTCTGTAAATCAACATTTGAACATTAAAAACAGGCAAATCTGGCGCCTTCTTTCCCCGAGGTCGCTCCCTGTAGCGTTAGCAACAGGTTTGATGTTACCTTCAACAGCCTCGCTCCTGATTGGCTCTTTGGTCGCTATGATACTTGTGGTAGGAATTCTAAATATGAAACTCGGCTCCAGATTTTCCCCTATAACCGCCTCGATGAGCCTCATTTGACTGGAGCCCAGGGCCGGTTCAGCCTATAATCAGACTAAGCAGCTGCTTGGGGCCCCGAGGCCAGCAGAGGGCCCCCAAGAGCCCAAACATTTATACTGAAACTAATAAAACACATCACATTTTATTAGACACATGGATTATGTATTTGCAGCAGCCTAAATATCCCTCTAAAACTATTACTTTGTTTTGTATCTATAGTAGAAAATATCTGCTGCTGCTGCTTTTGTTTTTGAGTCGGGCAGAGGTGAGGGCAGCTATGTGTTTAGGACCTTTAAAATGCAAATTTAAGCCCACTGTCGCCAGCTGAACACATTAAAATCCACCAGAAATGAAGAAAAAATGTCTAGAATTAAACAAATCTCGTGTTCTGTTCTTGTGACTGTGGGAGTCGTGACATTCTGGATGTTTTCAGTCTGATGTCGGTCTTATAAACACAAATACAACTGGTCAAGGTGATGAGAGCAGAGTCAGAATGTGTCAAATTGCAAATTATCAATAGCTGAGGAGGTCAAGAGGCATCTGCTGTCGGGGCCCCAGAACAAATTCAGCTTAGGGCCCCCTGAAAGCTCGAGCCGGCCCTGCTCACACTCCACTCCTTTACACAGTCTGTGATTTATCCCCAAAGTGTAAATTGTAAGCGCACGTGGCAGTGTGCACAATCACAGAATGTGCATTTTGATCAAAGAATGAAGAATGTATCAAGGTAATGTGTGACAAGCAGCTCGACCTTATATTTTGCTGATTTACTTTCATGTGTGTGAGATCTCAGCCTCTCAAGGACAATCAGATAGAAGCTTTGCATGAATGTATTAGATATTTGCATGAGCCCTTTATGTAAAATACAGTAAGGACAACATTAAAAAGTCGACCAAAATCCCCATAAATCTAATACTGTGAGTCGAGCTGCAGCTCTGCCCCTCAGTGCAGGCCAAAGGTTGATTGCCTGGTTAAATACCCCTCCCATTACCTCTTTTCTCGGACCGAGGGGTAATGAGAAGTTAATTTGACTGGAGCTGATAATGAGAATAAAGCCACCCAGTGAAAAATGACTTCCTTTCTATTGTTTCTTCATCCTTCCATCTTTCCCTCTGTCATCCCTGTCACTTGGAGAAAAAGGCGTTTGCTTAATGACCAATATAAAACGTCTCTCCTAAACTTTATGTCTGTAATAATGGAGTTTGTACACTCTGGGCACAGGGGGCAGTTAAAATGGCCTCATGGTGGATACAGAAACACGGACTTTGTCTTCAAACTTTACGGTCACATTGGTAAATATAGATATATGGAGATGTACATGTCGTTCTGGGTACTGTCAAAATAAATGTGCTCATCTGATATGAATGTACCGTCCTTGAAAAGTGTTTTACTTTTGCAGACTTTTTTAGTACTTACATTTTCTTTGTGCATTTTATGAATAAAGTTTGACTGTTTGAAGGAAAAGTAAATTTTATTTATCTGGTATTTGCTTGGTATCACTACACCTACTGCAACTACTACTAGTGTTAACCCTGCTGTTGTTACTTTATAGTACTACTTCTGCAAACACCACACTTTACAACCACAAATTGTACTTTTATGCGATATTTGTTTACTTGAGCTAATAAAAAAACACGTTTACAGTTCCTCTATTGTGTAAAATTGACTCTTGTGAGCTTTAAGCCAAGTTATAAAGCTGTTACCTCCTCAAAAACAGACTTGGAGTTGTGTTTTGTTTCATTTACACATCTCCAAAGCGCAAAATGCTCTGTTCCACCTTGTGATGTCATGAAGTGGTAGTTTTCAAGTTAACACCGGCCTTTTACCTTTAGTTCAGAAGAGAAAAGCAATTCCAGAGATGAAATCATCCAAATGATTCTAGTGAAGGTGTGTGGAGTTTAAAAACACAGCACTTCCTGTATCACCACATGATGACATCACAAGGTGGAACAGAGTGTTTTCAGTTTGAGAGAAGAACTCAGCTTAAATCTGCAGGTTTGTTTGTGAGTTAAACATGTGAGAATGAAACAAAACACAACTCCAGGCCTGTTTGTGATGAGGAAACCTTAGAACATTGAGAAAATAGTGTAATATGGATCCTGTGGTAATGCGAGTTCTGTAGAAAACAAAAAAAAACACATATTTAACTGTGCAAATGAAATGTGTAGTAGTTTACCTTAGAAATGACCTGGTTGTCTGAGGCCAGTGCCAGCTCAGCGATCCTCTCCACACACTGCACTATCCTGGTGCAGGCTCGTGCTTCGGTCTGGGCCATCCACAAAATGTGCTCCTCCACCTGCATCATGTTACTGGCGATGTCGGAAATATAGTCCCCGAGCTGCCGAACAGACGAGAAGCAACGTAAATGCAGGAAATACCAGGAGGCCCATGTGTTATTAATGCAGTGAAGCTTCAGGCACAAAGCAATTTAAGGCATCGCAATGCAATTTATCTCAAGGGTTATTTAGATCGACATGGCCGTGAAGTATTTGGGGAAAGTAGAGGTAAAATACAGCTTTAACTTGTTTAGCTGCATTGAGCACGTCCACATTAGGATCTGGATGTGTCTAAACTGCATCATGGCAGCATCACATCACATCAGAGCCACGGCAAGTGACATATCCAAGTGACGCCGTAGATCCTCGACTCTTCAGCCCTTGGTCTAAAGTTTCTGTGTCTAGTTAGAGGGTGTATGGCAGGTTTTTCTAATTATAACTTGGTTTGGTGGAATAGCACCTGTGGTTAAAAATGTGTTATAGTTTTACACCAGTCATACGGGAGTTTGTGGGAGAAAAAAGTTGAGAAGCATTTATTATATATATATATTTTTTTTAATTAATACATAAAAAAATAAAAAAAATAAATGTATTTTATGTTATTTAACTTATGTTTTTAATCAATTATGTTTTATTTATTTCATTAATTACTTAATTATTATATTTTTTTATTTAACTTATTTTTTATGTATTTTCTTATTTATTTATTTTGATTTTTATTTATTTTTATCAATATATTTAAAAAAATGTATTTCAATAATTAATTACTTTATTAATTAATTCGTTTTTATTTTATTTAACTTGTTTTTATGTATTTTTATTTATTTATGTATTTATTTATTTATTTATTTTTAAGCCCTCTGCCTATGTTATTAACACCAAAAAAATCCATACAAAATGCAGGAACAATTTTTCCACAAGAAACACATTTTTCTGGCGGTTTAAACCTTCACCTTATGGTTTTACTTGTCCCATTTTCATTCAGGAAGTACAATTATAAACTTCACCAAATAGTTTAATGTTAAATATAATTATGTTGAAATGAACAGTGTAACTGTCAAATGTCTCAGTGGTTTGTCAAAGTCTGACCAAAAGCTAAAGTTTAATACTTGGATGTGAGATCGATGGGAAAATCAGGTGGAGGGTGAAAAACAGTTGTTGTGTCCTTTGGCAAGACACTTGATTGTTCAGTGTGAAAATGGTGTGTGCGTGAGCCTCGTTTCCATCAGTTTGTCCCAGAATAACTGTGGCTCCAACAGAACTTTACGACTGAGTGTAAAGTGAATGAATAATGCAAAGTAAAGAGCTTTGGGTGTGTGGAAAGGTGCTGCGTAAATCCACTGCATCGTTATTATTATTTTATTTTTTATTTTATTATTGTTAGCAGCAGCAGCAGTGACGCCAAGTGTGGAAGTCAGTTCAGGTCAGTTTATTTTTTTTACATATGTTAATTTGTCCAAGTTCTGGAGGACCACATGATGGACGCCCCACTGGGACGAGGCTGAGTGACGGATCCAACCACTAAGCTTCCTGTTATAAGGCGGCCACTTTGCCACGAGTCCGTCCCCCTTAAAACAAGCCCAGAGATGAGTTTGAATGTGAGGGTTTTTACCAGGGCGTTGTTCCTCAGACTCACACATGTCTCTGGTGTCATCTGGGAATAAAACTATTTTCTTGGTCTTGGACATAAAGGTCAGACATTTCGATTAAATGGAGTCATGGCCGAAAATCTTTTAATCCTGCTCATCATTCTGGTGACAGGACAGAAAAGTTTAGCAGTTCAAATCATGTATTCAGGACGTCTACAGAATTTTGAGCAGGAAAGATTGGAAGAGACACAAGAGAAATAGAAATGAGGAAAATAATACTGTAAAGATGCACGGTGTGAGTTAGCTGATGATTTGGGAGTTAATCTACATTTTTACATATAAATACACCATTTCCTAGTAGTACAGTAGTTGCTTTTGCAGGAACTTCCCTGCAGATGTAGTTTTGTGAGAGCATGGGTCAAATACAGGGTCAGGTCTTAATAGTTTTGATGAGTTTGCCACAGCCTCGTTGAACATGAACATGGGACAAGTTGGTGTCGATGACATAGGCAGAGGTATTTTGTTTTAGAACTCCAGGCTTAAAAAAATAAAAAATAAATAAATAAATAAAAATACATAAAAAATAAGTTAAATTAAATAAAAAATTAATTAATTAATTCAATAAAAAAACACATAAAACATAAAAAAAATAAATACATAAAAAATAAGTTAAATAAAAAATAAATAAAAATAAATAAAAATAAAATAAATAAATAAATAAAATACACTTAAAAATACATTAAAACTAATTAATTAGGCAGAGGTATTTTGTTTTAGAACTTAAAGCTTAAAATAAATAAATAATATAAAATACATAAAAATAAGTTAAACTAAATAAAATAAATTAACAAATTAAATACATTTTAAAAAATAAATAAATGAATAAAAAATAAAAAAAATAAGTGAAATAAAAAAAACATAAAAAAAATTAATTAAAAAAAAAAAATCTTCTCAACTTTTTTCTCCCACTAACTCCCGTATGACTGGTGTAAAACTATAACACATTTTAACCAAGAATTTCTAAAATGCACTAAACAGGTGAGAAGAGGAGCAGAACGAGCTGAAGAAGAGGATGGTGAAGGTGTGCACAGACACAATTGAATAATAAGAAGGAAGAAAGAGTGCATTTATATTAATGTCTGAAGAGATATCGTGGTGTCACTGAGAAAAGCTTGAGACGTGATTGGTGGAGGGGCAAAGGTAAAGGCTGTGATTGGCTGCTGAAGGTGGTAGAAACATGGGAGGGAACATCATTATAAGTTTTAAAACTGCTAACATTCCTACCCTGTAAACTAGAATATTGATCTAAAACTGTTTCACGATAGAAAACGATGTGGAACTGCCTCGTCACAGCAGATTTTGAGCATAAAAAGCTGCAGATTTTCATTTGCATGTTCACATTCAGAAGTGGGTGTAGTTTTCTTGCTCTACGGCGATTCATAATTACAAACCGTAAGTGCCAAGAATCACTCCATCGTTCATTTTTAAGTGCACAGGTCTATTTCAGAAATCCAGGACATGATGAAAAGTCTTATTAAAAGCGTGTACAAAGACAGACAGACGCCTCCAGCTCGTTCAAATCAATCCTCCGAAACAACAGGCAAATGTATAATGTGGGCAGGACAGTCGGGGAGGCGCTGGTGACTCCGTTCATTACTGAGAGATTTAATTTAGATTATAAACTCTGCCGGGGCCCAATCACTTCCTGGGGATGTCACTCTTGTATTTACTTACTGTACTCCCCCATTGAGAAGCGTTTTGACTGATCTTTAATGGATGAACGAGGTGGGCTCATCAGTATTGTCTCGGTAATGATAAAACTTTAAGCATCGTCCTGATAATATGTCCTCCCGCGTGCCCTATGTGAGTAATTGGACTGGAGGGAGCGTCTATTGATTTTTGTTCCATTGGCTAAGCTCGGCACCCTTTTCAAACGCAACCTGACCTTCAGTTTGAGGCTGAAGTCCAGGAGAACGGGTTCATTTAGGTTAGCAGCTACAAACTCACACCAAGAGGTCCTGTGGTTGATTGTGTGTTTTTTTCCTTTGACTGAGTGAGAACATTGGTTTCTACATTCAAATTAAAACATGCATAAAAGCCCAATCCTCCAGCGGACTGAACCTCAAGATCAGGAGATGGGTTTTGACAGGTTGCCCCAGCAGCAGTGAGGACGGGTCAAATGCAGAGGACAAATTCACCTTTAGTGGACACTGTCACTGTTCTGCTGGAGGTAAAGCAACTTTGGGCGGTGCACGGAGATGTACTGTTATGACATGACATTTTTTAATAAATCGTAATTTTTAAGGCTCATAAAAAAATTTACCTAAATATACCATTTAGTTGCACCATTTTATTTTTACCAACTGTAGAATTAAAAAACTAATAATAAAATTTTAATTTCTTCTGTGCATGTTCGGGATTTACATTTGTGAGAAAGTTTTCTCAATAATGAACCTCAAACCTAACACACAATCACTTAAATGACATTTTGAAACTGGCAGCTCCTCGGGATGACGCCTGATATTGATGCATTGTGCAGCTAAAAGACGCCAAGTTTCTGGATCAAAAACAAAACAACTAAATTCTGTAAAATACAAAGATAAAATGCTGATGATTTTAGGTCTGGGGCTTTTTTTGGTTTTTATCTGCAGAACGTTGAGTTCAAATCATTTCTGTATTCATCTGCACTAATAAAATCTAAATGTTTTTTATTTTTTATCAAAAGTTACTTGTTACTGTTTTGAGCTGTGCTGCACAAAAATGAGACAGTTTCAGGTTGTTCTTAATATTTTATAAAGGAACAGTTCTCTTCAATAAAAATATTTGACATGTTTCTCTGCACAAATGTTTCTACTTATTGCTATTTTTGAGTATTTCTGCTGTGAGAGTTTCTGGTCCGGCCTCTTGGGATCAAATTAAGTCGTATGTGGCCCCAGACCAAGATGAGTTTGACACCCCTGAGGTAAAGACATGGATGGACAGCAGCTTCCTTCAGCTAAACAGGAGTAAAACCGAGGCTCTCCCCCCATCAACTTCGCTCTTTCCTGTATCACGGTCGGGTCATCTCTCTAACCTGGGGGTTGACTTTCAATAGCCACATAAAACACCTGTGCAAGACGTCGTTTCACCATCTACGAAACATCTCCAAACCTCGTCTAAACCTCCCAGACGCAGAGAAACTTGTCCACACCTTTATCTCCTCAAGGTTGGATTACAAAAAAACTTTTATTATCTTAAGCTTGTTTTAAATTCAGACAAAACTAAATACATGCTGTTTTCCAACTCCAAAACAACACCTCAACATCTCCCCCAAATCACCACAAATGAAGGCAAACCAATTCAAAAAGTGTCAGTATATAAATATCTTGGGATTTTAATCGATGACTGTTTTTCTTTTAAGCCACACATTCAAAAAATTGACTCACAGACTCAAATTGAAGTTACGCTTCTATTTTCATATAAAATCCTGTCTGTCATTTGAGGCTCGTAAAAAACTTGTAATGCCACTTTTCTGTCCTGTTCTTGATTTTGGTGATGTTATTTATATGAATGCCTCTGTTGAGTGTTTACATGCTCTTGACACTGTGTATCATGGTGCACTACGTTTCATCACAAACATGAGGTCCCTGACCCATCATTGTGTCTTGTACGCCCGTGTGGGCTGGACTTCCTTGACACTTCGGAGACTGAGACACTGGTATGTTTTTATTTATACATGTGTTGCTGGGCTGGTGCCCGTCTTATCTCCAGCAGCTCATAGAGGTGAGGAGCAGCAGCACCTACAGTCTCCGCTCTCAGGAGCTGCTCCTGCTCTCGGTGCCCAGAGCTCGCACAGAACTCGGGGAAAAAGGCTTTTTGCTTTGCTGCAGCTCATTCCTGGAATGAACTCCAGAGGGATTTTAAACTGAAGGATTTTGGTGTCGTTGAACTCTTTTAAATCACTTTTAACTGAACTTGAAAACAGAACGATCAATTTGTAAATGTCTCACATAGGACTCGTTTTATGATGCTTGGTTGTGTGTGTTATTGTGTGTTATTGTCTTGTGTCTGTGCTGGTGCTGCCTCTCTGGCCAGGACACTCTTGAAAAAGAGATTTTTAATCTCAATGAGTTTTTTATCCTGGTTAAATAAAGGTTAAATAAAATAAAAAAATAATGCAACGGACTTTTGTTGGGTTTCGTGCCGAGGACATTCAAAAACTGCAATACATTCAGCCCTGGACTTTTGTTTTAAAGCTCATCTAAAAAACCTTTTCATTTAGAAAAAGCTGTTTGATGTTTTTAGCTTTTAGCAGTTAGTATTTTAAAGTTCTTTTTTACTGTAGCACTCTGGGATTCTGTTGAATGAAGAGTGCATTATAAATAAAATGTAGTATTATTAAAAAAATGTATTATTACGTCTGGAATTTTCCACAATAGGCATTAAACGTATCAAGCAGGTGATGTCAGCAAAACCACATTACAGGTCAAATATGTTTTTTTCAAAGTATTTTCAGCAATAAAACACTTGTAACTCAATAAATGAAAGGGAAATCAGTTAAATACCACACTGTGGAACACTGAAAAAGGCATTAACCTGAAACAAAAACTGACTCAAACCCACACAACCTCTATTTTTCTCACTACAACTTAATACAAGCTTGAGGATTAGTCAGATGCATGTTTTAAGTCCATAGGAAACAGGTAGAACATGCAAACACCACATACACAGGCAGCACACACCCGCCCCGACCACGTGACCAGAAAACCCTCTGTCAGAGAGAGTTCACTCAAGGCCAAACACGAGCTGCCCCCAAAGACCACATCCAGGCTCAGAGCTGTGATAGTGAGGCGCAGTACTGCCGAGCGGCCAGGAGGAGGCACACGAGGTGAAGAGTTAAGCCGTCTGGGATCGATCGGAACGTCGAGGCCGGAGTGATGGCTGTAAGACTTTTCCTGGAGGAAGCTGTAGTCTCCGGCCATGATTGGTCCTTGTATTTGTTCAATGACATTTTAGAAGGAGCCAGTTCATTTAAAATCACACGAAAGAGCACAGGGTCAAAAAGGCTCATTTCACAGACTTTTCTCAGGATTAATTATATTTGGGTTTTGCTGAGGAATATGTGTTAGTTATATACATGTCATTAAAAACATGTGTCCTCAAAAACACACTTGAAGAGGTTTTAGAGTCCATGCATGTTTGAGTCATCTAGCGATCTCTCCTCGGCCCTTTCTGAACCCTCCTTGTGGTTAGCTGTTAGATTCTGTACGATGCATAACCCACAATCATGAAGGAAAAGATTCCAGAGCAGGTAGAGAGTTGAAAGAAGCTTATCTCATGAGATGAATGAAGTTCAATGAAAAAAGAACATTACGAGGCTTCGACGAGATTACAGACGAGCGGCGCCAGGACGAAGAGGCGCGGTCTACGAAGGTTTGAACTTTGAGAGAGTTTTAAACAAGAGAGAAATGTGAGAAAATGTTTAAAGCCTGTGTGAAAAAGTGTATAAAGTGTGTGGTGAGGGGTTTGACAGACAAAAACATACAGAATAATTGTAAAAAATTAAGTTTTCTACTACGCGGATTTAGTTTATCGCAGGTTATTTATGGAACGTGACCCCCGCGATAAACGAGGGACCACTGCACCGTTAACTATTCACAGAGAGGTAGAATATGTCGCTAACAGATGCTGCAGTCACTAAAAAGACGTATTACAAGACCTTTTGTCAACAGGAAGATGAATACACGTATCATTACCGAAGAAGCAGGTTCCAGTGTTAAACATGTTAAAATAAACACGTGTCACATTCTTACAGAGAAACAAGTTCACCTCAGAGTTTAAGACACAGGATTCAACACAAGGTTTAAGAGTAAAATAATGAAGCAAAAAAATCATGCTTCAGTCACGACGTTTCTGCAGCACAAGTGACAGAATCGAGACGAGGTGGGACTCACAAACACAAGTGAACCTCATTAAACATGATCATATGTTGTTTTCAGAGATTACACCATTATAAAAACTACAAAAGGTGATCTACATAAGTAACATGTCGCAGTTAATACCCCACAGACGTGTAATACCTCGTCTTTATGAAGGATGAATCGCCAAAGTTCATTCATCTTGCCCTTGTTATTTTTATTGGGGTCTAATGTTGGATAATGTTGGATAATGTTGGATAATGTTGGAATGGAGAGTTGCCAGTACGCCTGGCGTTTAATCAAATTTAAAATTTTCATTTCTATGATTAATGAAGAAACTTGACAATTTGTGCAAGAAGGCGATGATTATACGTGTGCATTGCTTATAATCAGCAGAATAATACTGAAAGCTGTGTTTATTCTGTTTTAATAAGACAAAGTAAAAATTGCAAATTGTGATTGTGATGAATAGGAGGAAATAATTGTGATTTAATT
The DNA here is from genome assembly GCA_019594935.1 of Periophthalmus modestus. Classification (NCBI taxonomy): domain Eukaryota; kingdom Metazoa; phylum Chordata; class Actinopteri; order Gobiiformes; family Gobiidae; genus Periophthalmus; species Periophthalmus modestus. The sequence continues at coordinate 1,128,435 of JAIEZT010000441.1, read as the reverse complement.
TCTTTTGTCATATTGCCCACTCATATACCCAAGCAATCTGTCTACAGAGAGGAACAAAATATAAAGTACAGAGTCAACAGTCCTGTCCACTTCAGTCTGATCTGGTTCTTAAAGTATATTTTTCATTCATTTTTCAGAGAGTTTTCAAAAAAATTCAAACATTAAGAATTCAAAAAAACACCATAACGCACTTGTTTTAAGTCCAAAAAGGACATTTAAAACACAAGATGCAGTGAAATGTTTGTGAAATGTAGTGGTTTATACGTTTTCAGACACAGATTTTGAATAAAAGTGCAGGTCTTGTGGTCGTAGCTCATCAGACCTGAGACAAACGACAGAACCCAAGGTGTTTTTTTGTTTTGTGATGAGTTGTTTCTTACATCTCTGCGTTTGCTCAGCAGTCGAGTCAGTCTCTCCACCAGATGAGTGACGAAGATGACATCCATGACGTCAGTGAAGTGCGCCGCCCTGCTGGTGAACGCCACCAACTGCTTCCCCAGAGGCTGAGCATTACTGGTGTTCACCGAGATCTAAAATAAAAAAAACAGAAAAATCTTTAACTTATTCATGCACTTCTCAACAATAACAGGCACTAACACATTCACAGGTAAGGTCACGCCTAAGAGCACAAATACAGTAAGAACCATCCAGACTAAACCCCTAATGTTAGGATTTATACTTTTGTAGTGACATCTTTGGCTAATGCTAACTAGCCTGTGATTGTAATGTTATTTGAGGGGGGCTTGTTTAACAGAACAAATGATCTCACCTGTTGTAGTCCCAGCTAAGTCTGTTCTTTATGATCAGATTGTGTTAAAACAGCTGAGATTAAAGCCTCACTTGAGTCACAGAGCTTCAGACAGAGCAGCACTTTGTCATGACCCCTGGATTTCATGCCCTGTGTGTCTTGCTCTTTTCCCTCCCTCACCTGCCTGAGTCTGGAGCTGGGCGGAGTCCCGGCTCCTCCCGCGCTCACCTGAGATCCATCAGCGCAATCAACGCAAGAGGAGCCAGGACCAGACACTCGGGTCAGATCGTCCGCAGTGTCAAACGTGACTACTCCTGCTCTGCTTAGTAGATGTTTTGTTGCTTGCTTTTTGATGCTCACTGGATTTTGCTACTCTCAGATTCCTGCTCCCTGGACCATCCCAGCTCCTTCGTCTCTGGCTCTGCTCCTGACCCTGCCTCCTCGCTCTGGTATTGTCTGCTCCTTGTCTCATCTCCACATCACGGTCTGACCTTGGCTCGCACCTCGCTCCCTGCTCTGACTCCTGCTCCCGGACCGTCCCTGCTCCTTCGTCTCTGGCTTCGCTCCTGACCCTGCCTCCTCTCTCCGATCTTGTCTGCTTCCTGTCTTCGTCTCCACATCCCGCTCTGGACCCTGGCCCACACCTCGCTCCTCGCTCCGGCACTACCTCCTCCTACCTCCGTTCACATCCCGCCCTGGACCTGTCTCATTCCCTGCTCCTCGCCCGATCTACCATCATTTACTTGTTTAAACTCACTTTTGTAAATAAACACTGTTAAACCTCCTCGAGTTCTGCATTTACTTACGACATACCTACAGTTAGCATCACAGTCCCAGGAAACGTGAACACATCAGCTGCAAATTATCATTTTATAAAGCAGCTGCATAACCCGAATCACCCTCAATCTAATTAAACCTTATCTAAAAAATAAAACATGACTAAAATTCCCAGATGACCCAAAGAAAAATGCATGAAATAAGACGTCGAATCCGCCATCATGAACCTCCTTTTTTCACTAAAAGATTAAGATTGGTGAACACGGGCTCAGGAGTAATGTAAGTGTCTTAAGTCAATAGAAGGTGCGGGTGGAGACGGCGCTGGAGGCTACAGAGGATTCACTGGAGATGTTTCGAGTATTGTGAGATATAGAGTTATTAAATCTTGCCTTTTAGCAGTTTGTTTCACAGCTCTACAAATCTGTGAAGGCAGACGGGCGGCGTTGCCACTGTAAATTGTCAAACAGAGCTGCAAGATCACACCTCCGCTGGGTAAACAAAGTTGCAAATGAAGCCGGATATAAACACTTTGAGTAAAAATAAGTAATCCATAGTGAACACACCGGAGCAGGTGGAGATGGGAATAAATTATCTGGAAAAATTTTAATTAAAATGACCATTAAAATGAAGTGGGTTTGAGGTTGGAGGATCGTCCCTGATAAAAGCTTCAGTGGAACGTAATTGGAAATGGGCTAAAAGAAAAAAAGTGTCATATTTTAAAACAAATATCTTATATGGAAAGCAAAGTGAACAATTGTCGCCATAATAAACGTGATTTATATACAGTTTTTTGAGGATGATGTTTGGGGTCCATAGTAGTAATACATCATAAGATGCTTTACATATAAGTCAACATTACAATAGTTTAGACTCATGGTGCTACATAGGGGTCTACCCAACCACACCCAAAACAGACACCCAGAGGAAAATATTACATTTGTTTTGTCAGGATTTGGGGTTTTGTGGTTTTTCTTTATTTTCCTACTCTCTTCTGTGATCTGAAGCCTGGGAGCTGGTGGCAGGTTTGGGCTCTCTCCGTTCACACCCTGCACCTCATCCACAAACCAGCTGCACCTGGAGAGGATGAAGGAGCCAGGACCAGACACTCGGGGTCAGATCGTCTCGTCATCTTCATGTCGTGCTCCGGTGACCTCGCTCGTCTATCCACCACGATTCCACTCCTCTGAACTACCCTGCACCTCCGGTCTCCGACCCAGCTCTCCAGGTCCGGTATGAACCCCCCAGACTCTTGACCCTGCGACCCACGACCCGCTCCAGGACTACAGCTACAACAGCGCCCCCCCAACTGTCTGTTATTGACCTTCATTCTGTTGACTATATCTACAAACAAACTCTGTTCGTTTCTCCCGAGGTCCTGTCTCCTTGGTCCCGCTCAGTCGTTTCAGTTCAGTTTATAGATCAGTTTTTATGCTCCTGTATTTGACTCTGAAAATATGGTTATTTTTACTTTGACGTGTGTGAAGTAGCGCTGGCTCTTGGTCCTCTACTATTTACATCTACACAATGATTTGCCACTGGTTCTGCTAAAGGCCAAGAATGACGTCTGCAAAAACTCTACGAGAAATGTGTCCGGGATCCACTGTCCCACAGTTCAACACTGTCTGAGCTGCAAGCTGTTTGTAGAATAAAAATACATGCAAACAAACTGGCTTTAGATTAATTATTAAAAAAAACATGCCATGGTATCATTCTATCAATGAGAATCCTTTATTTACTTGGAAAATCAACGCGCTCCATTAATCAAGTGCATGAGACAAGCTTTTAGGTGTATTTAGGATGAATGAATGATCAAAAGCACAATAAAACAATATGCTAATCATGTGTCAAAAGTGGGAAGACATGATCACAGTTGATGGAAGGGGGGGGGGGGGGGGAGATATGTAGTTTATAATCACCTGTAAGACAATCAAATGAAATGCAACGAAGCCCCCAACATCAGTCAAACCTCGATTATTGTCCACTGTATGAG
>JAIEZT010000441.1:1073298-1124820 GCA_019594935.1 Periophthalmus modestus | reverse complement strand
CTTCAATACATTTCGGCTTTAAAAATTTGCTCAATTAATCGTACTTTACTTACCGGGCCTACAAACTTACAACAACCGATGAGGAGGATTCAAACAGGGCTGCCTGCGAGGATCACTAGATTACTCAACCAGCACGGTGACATAAAACCTATTCAGGCAGTGTATGAGGAAGCAGTGGGTATAACATGGTAAAAAGCTCCGAAAAGTGCGATTTGTCTTTAAAAAGTCTGAAGCCCCTGATTTTGAAACATCTTGCACTGAACTATAATTATAAAGTTGGTTTTTTCAACACAGACAGACATTAATTCATGATGGTGGAGTTAGAGGTGTGAGGTCCCCAAGCCTGTTTGTTTGAGGACAGTTCCTGTAACTTTGTTCACTACAAGCCAAAGAGCGACTGGTCAACACCAAACATGTGGGAGCGAAACAGTAAGCAGGTCCGATGAAAACCAGTGCTGGACACGGGGCAGAACGCAGCTGCTAAAATGACAGGGCTTAAAGTGAGATAAATGCCTATGTGCGGATGGTGTGTGGGCACAGAGTTGTCCAACGTCAAGAAACATGTTGGCCTGAACTGCTTTATTTTTAATGGATTATGCAACTTTTTCTGGAGGTGGAAATCAAAACGACATGATTCTATAGACACAACAACAGTTAAAGCCCGGACTTCATAGGCAGCTCCTACAGGCCAAATATGAGTCAGGTTTGTGGAGATGCAAGCCCACTCAGAGTACGGATGTAAGCTTTTTTTCTTTGTTTTTCAGCAGCAAAAGATGAAATTAAATCTGTCAACTGGACAAATCTGTGCTTTTATGCAAAAAAAAAGTTACATTTTGGGACTTTAAGAGAGAGTCCTGGCCGTTGTTGTACATATTTTAAAGTATAGGACATCAGTCACCCCAATGGAAACAAAACACAGGGAGAACATGGCAAACTCCACACAGAAACGCCCACTCAGTCAAGAACTACTATGACACCATACACTTGTTTGCACTATTTTACATTTATTGCCACTTTTATTAAACAAAAGCAAATACATAGAAATTATAAAAATGACCTTCAAACCACATTAACATTGTATTTTTTCATTTTGATTTGTGCACGCTGCTTTTTTGGACTCAACAATTCTGCATTTTTAATCCAAAACGCAACCACAAAATGCATTTAAAAAGTTCAAAAATACTGGTCCTGCTGAAGTGTCACTAAAATGTTTTATCGCTTTTTAGTTTTTTTTCCAACACGCTGTTTGTCAAATGTTTCATATCAAGTACCCCACAAAATAACACAGTATTTGACTTTGTGAGAGGCAGCTGGAGGTGGGATATTTCTCCGATGAGGGTTCTGACCTCGGAGCGTTTCAGTTTAATGAGCTTGTAAATAAACGCTCGGAAAGAAGGGGAGGGGGGGCGAATCCTGAACCGACGGCTAAATAAAAAAAAATCGTAAACTTTAAACAAATGTCTGTCGTTTATATTCATTAGAGAAAAGTATCAAGTGTTACATCGTTATGTGGTGGTTCTCCTCAGATGCACTTTTTGTGGTGATTGTTGTAATAAGTAATAGTTGAACTCGTACGTGTCCGATCGTCTCCCACTTTGTTCGTGATAATTCAACTTGAGGATGGAGAATAGTCGCCTGAAACGCACCATGAATGAAATCCTGATATGACGACACCATCACTGAACTAACTGCCATAATTTCACGACCATAAGGCGCGGGTAAAAAAGTTGTGAACATTGTGGGAGCGACGGATGACAGACGGGGAACACAGCTTTACAAAGACCGGGGGGCAGCGCCGGGCGAGTTACGCCACGATTTGTGAATGGACTGTGGATGGTTGGGCTCATGTATCTGCTGCCCTGTTCTTTGAGCTTTCGCAAAAGTCGGCATCGTTCACGAGGAGCCGTACGGCAACAAGACGGACTCTGACAGTGACGAGAGGGAACCTGGTGTATTTTTATAGAAATCTAGCCCAGCTGTTCATTTCAGATACAGAGGATGAAGACTTTGATGGATTTGTGAATTAATTAAAAAATGATGTGAGCACTTTGCTAAATACTTGAATAAAGCACAACCGAACACAGTATGTGCTCTAAAAAGGCAAAGGAAGGAAAACTAACATGCATGTTTTACCTGCACCTTAAGGCCCCCGGTGCCTTTTTATGTGTTAAATGCAGAAAAAGCACCTGTAACTGAACTGCGACTTATAATCCGGTGCGCCCTATGGCTGTGAAATTACGGTAATCCAAAATAGAACAGTCGAGAGAGGAGCAGATCCAACATAGAATCAGAGGAGCACAAGGAGGTATTTTCAAACCAGTTTCTCTCAATCCCTAGACTTAGAACTCAAGCTACCACAGCAAAAATCGATACTGGATAATAACGTCAAGCAGGCGCAGGAAGAGAAGACGTGTAGTTATATGTTGTGTTTCTGTTCAAACTATACTTTATGAATACAGTTACTTCAAAAATAATGTTACAGTAGTAGTACATGGAATTATTCAAGTATATTCAGATCAAATACCTTATGAACTATATTTTAATGAAATTGTCACGATAAAACATGAAATCTATGATCAAATCTGTTTGTTTTAATGTTCCCCCAAAGAATGAACTAAATCATATCTGGAGGAGTCGTGTAAGAACATGTTGAAGGCAGTCGTCCTGGAGCGGGTCGTGGGTCGCAGGGTCAAAGTTTGGGGGGGTTCATACTGGACATGGAGAGCTGGGTCAGAGATGGAGGTGCAGGGTAGTTCCAAGGAGCACGACATGAAGACGACAAGACGATCTGCCCCGAGTGTCAGGTCCTGGCTCCTTTGTCCTCTCCAGGTGCAGCTGATTGTGGATGAGGTGCAGGTGTGAACAGGAGGAGCCCAAACCTCCACCAGCTCCAGACTCAGATACAGAAGAGAGAGAAAATAGAGCAAAAACACACAAAAAAAACCCCACAAATCCTGGCAGATAAAAACTATATAAAGTAATCTGTTTGAAAACTATGCGGAGAGAGTCAAGTTACTCACTTTGGTAACTGAATATTTTACTGCAAAAAACATAAGCAGATTAAGATGCTAAAACCTAAATTCCTTTTTCAGAATAAAGATACATGCAGGCACAATACACTAGCATATACTTCCCATCTAAGAGTTTACCCATGATTCATTGCACTTCATTTCCCGAGCGCTTGTACAGTGCAGCGTTATCAGACGGTTGTTTCTCGTCTCTTTATTCCTCATCCTCCTGATCAAAGCGAGCGCTGTGTCTGAGGACTAAATATAGCTCTAATTAAATGTCATTGTGTTTCACTTTTACCTTAATGACGGACGCTAAAATTCATCATCTCATAATTGGACTCGGCGCTAACAAGAAAATTAAAGTCTTAATATAGAGGCTCACACAATAGAAGTATCACTCATGTTTATCTCCTGGTTTGGCTTTGGTTTTAGTTTGAGAAGGTCATCGCACAACAGCGGAGAAGCGAACTGAGTTAACTGTTAGCGCCGCCGCAAACACGGCTCTAAAGTGCAGAAGACACGTTTACGCTTTTCTAATTAGCTCTTGCTTGTTAAACTTTGGTACGAGAACTTTTAAATGCAACATCTCGGGGACTGGACTTTGTCTAAAAGCTGCACTAGGACTGAGACGAGAAAAAAGATGGAATATATTTCAAGCACATGCAAAACTGGATACACTGGTGCCACTGTGAACTTTAATAATCTGATAATAAACATTTATAGTCACACCTGCACCTGTTTTTATTAGTTTCGTTTGTATTTTCACAGGTCACTCGTGAAAAAGAGTCTGGTCTCTCGTTGGACTCTCCTTGTATAAATAAAGATAGATGAAAAACTGAAAATCATTCTGTTTGGTGGGATAATTCCTGTGGTAAATATTTATCCTTCACTTAAGCAGGAATTTGAGAAGAAACTGTAGCTTATTTATCATTTTTTGTATATTCAGATTGGTATTTAAGGACTTTTTCCAAAGGTAGAAACGAACCTCACTGCAGCTACTGTTTTTCCAATCAATCAGTTCAACAGGGTTTGATATATCCATCAGAAAGTGGAATATATTTGGAATGAAAGTCTGACAAAACATCACATCTTTGTTTTGCTGGACCCTGATGAGCATCTATTATTTCTCTCCCATTTACATGTTTTCAAACGTGTTTTCATGGCAGGATCTTTTAAAGGTTCACTGTTCTGTTGGGCTTTATCTCCACAGACACAAGCAGAGGCTGCGTCCAGACCGAGAGGCGGATAGATTTATGTCGGGCAAAACCTTTTCACACATTTTTCAAGGTGTTTTTGCAGTTAGATACAAGCAACATATATGAGCTTATTATTGTGTCTTGCTTACAAAGAATTCTGAGCCCTTTAATGGACTTATAAGACGCCATTAACAAAATACAATAGTCCAGACGTGTGTTACAAAAACCAAAGATTCATTTAAACAAACTCATCTGCTGCTTCTTCCAGGCTTTACATAGAAATGATGCCGACTTCTGAACATTAGACTGAAACAACGTCTCATCTTGATGTCGTCATTACACCAGAACATCTCAGAGCGCTGACTGAACGTTTCATCAAATAAAGGATTTATACATTTGTCATAAAATGGACAATACAACAAAAAATGAGCTTCACTTTCCACTTCTCCAGCTCACATAAACCAGAGTCTTTCTTCCTCAGGGGCTGGAGAAAACCTCCCAGTTTCTGTGTCCAGAGGAAGGATCCTGTCGCAGCTGTGCCTCAACGACCTTTGCCCTCTGCTCAAATTTACTCTGACATAAAACTCAGTCTTAAACGTCTCTTTTAATTGAATATATGTTTTGCAACTTGGGTTTCGTCAGGATCCATTCAGCCACTGCTCTTCATAATTGGACTCCAGTTTTGCTCTTTTTCTGTTAACGCGCGACTCGTTAAATTATTTTGTTGTGCTTCAAAAAAAAACAGCCCAGCGTGACTTAGGCTCACTCCATTCAAACACCTTTTTTAGATTCTCTATCATCAGGTTGATTAAATAATTTGACTCCACAATCTGACCATGTCACACTTTCTCTGGATTAAGCCGAGGACCAGCACATTTCCCCTGAGCCGCCAAAACTGGGACAAACTCGTTTTCCACAGAGTCCAAGGTTGAACTTTGTCCATCCTCCACACACCAGCAGAGTTTAGAACAGGAGATACACAGGCCTCGTGCAACTTAGAATTTTCACAACCAAGATCTTTACACATTTTCACTTTGTTAATCACAGAATCTAGAGCTCTATGTGACCCGGGTGAAATATGTGGATTCCCATTATATCAGCTCTTTCTCTTTCTCCGCTGTGGCCCTCGCTCGCTCGCTCGCTCACGTGACTCGTTGTGGCAATTGTTGAGTCTGGTTTGTTTTACTAGCGTTAGCTTAGCGCGCTGTATTTACTTATATGGAGTAGTTAGTATTGTAGTATTTTAAACCCGTTTTTCTCCAATGGTTTTACATAAATTCTACGAAACTTGTGTCGAGTACTTTGTTAACTCATATCATGTTATTGTCACTGTTTCATACGAATTTTACTTTGTAAATGTTAATGGTTGTTGAGCATTTTAAAATTAACGAGCCAAACTGCACATCTTTGTTCTGCACTAAGTGATTGTTTATTTTTGTTATTTGTCTGAATGGCCTTTGTTTGTTATTTGTGTCTATTCTCCATTACATGGTACTTTTTTAACTGTAATACACTGTGTCTGTCCACTCTCTCCCTGAGTCCTAATCTTCTGATCCTAACCCAGTGATTTGGTCATAGTATTAGTACTACTATTCTACTACTCAGTTACCAGCTCATATACCAGTTACATTTAGGATTTTTACCCCACTGTCAAAATTCATAAATTCATCAAATGTGAACCACAGATATTTGCTCTGAGGGACATAGTAGCTCCTGAGGTCAAAATAAGTCGTGAACGATATGCATGTAATTTACAAAGCATTTTCTTCAGGACAAATCAGCAAATGCACAGTTAGCATGCTACTTGCTGTTAGGATGACCATAATCACAAATCTCTGCTCTGAATGTTGCGTGATCATAAACTCTTCGTGTTGAATAATTAGCATAAGTTACGTGAGGAGTAACTTTGGACAACTGCAAACCATTTTTTTTTTCACACGCTTTTAATGCCATACTACGAAACATTTCGGGCAAACGTCTCCCTACAGAAAAGTTACATAATGCATCTTTAAATCAAGCTGTACAGACACAAGGTTCTGTTGTCAGGTATTACATTAGCATCAGTATAAGTAACAATAGCTTAAAGTTTATTACATTTAATCAGTTACTAACCAGTGTCAAAAATGAACAGTGCAGGTCATGAATCATCTTATATAATTGTGCGCTGTAGTGTTTCTATTGAGCGTCTGAAGTGTCGAGGCTTTCACAGGAGCGTGTACCTTGTATTGATATCCCTGTACATCGGTAATTATCTCTAAAGCCACAAAAGGAGCTGAACAAATAGCAGTGGTCTGACTAAAGCTACAGTGAGAGAGGAGGCGATTAATCATGCTCGACTGACATGCACACAATTACTCTCCCCAAACAGAGAGGCTCATACAATACAATACATCTCCTCCTCCTGCTCAAAGTCTACATATAAAACAGCTAAAGAGTCACTTGGGATTCAGAATACAACCTTCTCCAAAACTTTAGGAAAATGTGAGTCTGGTCACTGCTAAATTTCCCAGAGTTCAGGGGGATGTGACTCACAGATTAGTTTGGTCTTAGTTTGTTCTTCATTTAAAGTGACAAAGTACAGAGCAGAGATAAACTGATATATTAGTTGGTCAATATATCGATATTTGGATTTTTTAGCATATGAGCTATCCACCTTAACACAAAGCTTTAAACAGGGTGGCCCAAAAGTCACTGACAGTTGAAAAAACTTCATAACTTCATTGTAAACCTGCAGTGTTGATGGCGTGTTGGTGCTGATTTTCAAGCACAGTTTAAAAAAATAAATAAATAAAAAAAATTCCGTGTACCGTCTTTCTGTGTAAATATTTCATGTCACAAGGTTCAGGTGCAGCTTATATATGAACAAAATTGATTTTCTTTTCAAATTTAGCTGGTGTGGCTTATATTCAGGTGCGCTCTATTGTAATTTACGGTAATTGCTTTTGCATGTCCATAGTTTACTGAAGAGTATACACTTTTTCGTTAAATATTTAATTAGTGGTTTTCAGATTTTAGGATGTAATAACATCATACTCCCAGAAGGGGGCAAGAGCCAGTTTTTCCCTCTTGGTCACATTGCACTTCGCCATGAAATAACCAAAAGGTAAAGTCACAAATGTCCTGATCATTTCTAATTTTGACTAGACCCAAAAAACTCACTGTACACAACCAGAATCTGCCTTGTTGGAATATTTGAACTGCTCCTCATCTGTTTTAAATATTATTGCCTACAGAACGTTGGGATGTCTGAAACCCAGTAATATTTTATAACATGTTTCAAATTTCACGACATCATTTCTAGATCAAGGAGTTTGTCTTGTCGCCACATTTAAAATCACAAACAAACCCCGTGTCTAAACTTTGGCACAGATTTTCTAATTATTAACATTTCTTCAACAACAATCACTTTTCATCTACTATTTTAGGCAACTTTGAATAAATTTAGACTCTTTGAAACAAAACTTCAATAACTTTAGAGAAATACTGTCGTGTGAGTGCATGCAGGGCTTCTGGACATGTTTTTACTGGCAGTGGATGTATTTCTGCTCAGTACACAGTGTCTCGGAGGTTTGGATGGAGCAGATCCTGGTTCAGCCGTGTCTCTGTGTGGGTCCATGTGGTAATATGAGTGTATAGTGTATGCACTGCGGCCCGGAGTCTCGCCTTCTGGCTCACATTGTGTTGACAGTGCACTGACAGAGTGACGGATTCTCCCCCTTCTGTGGCACATATGCAGAAGCCTGACCTGATTACAGCTATAGCCCCAGACACAAAGCCAACAGCAGAGAAACAAAGAGATGGAGCGATAACAGCTACGATACAATGAGACTGAAGCTGCAACAGAAAAGTATCACAGCAGCAGCAGAAAAAGAATATAAATGTCCAACGTATTTAACATAAATAAATAAAACACGTCACTCAAATACTGGGCAGCGTGAGTCAAGAGTCGAGGAGAAAACGAACCAGGCCCAGCCCAGTTTCGCTTCGGAGCAGGGCAGCTGTGGCTTCAATGAGCGTGGAGTGAATGAATAATGCACAAAACATCTATATAAGACTAAAGCATTATTAATATCAAGACTCACCTGTTCAGACTGTCCTTTCATAACCGATCACACATCTTTTATCAATCAGCTTTTGCCATGTTTTATTGTATTTATATGTATATGTAATTTTATCTTGTTCAGTGTCCTTGGGTGTTTTGAAAGGCGCTTTTAAATTAAATGCATTATTATTATATCATAAATTAGGTCTGAAGAGGACATATAAACAGATATAACTGATGTACTGTAAATCAAATAAGATATTTAACACCAGGCCCATCCGAAAGTCAGTGATGATGTGGTCTTGTTTTAAATTAACTTAAAATATCATTCTTTATGGCCCATTTTATTTGCACCAGTCCCTCACATCCTGTCTGAAAACAGAAGGAGTCGGACATAGAGCATGAAAAACCTCTGTCCTCACGTGGGACAGTCCAACCACAGTCTCTAATTTGTATTCTCTAGTTTAAATACAGACGACATCTCCTCTGGAACATTCTTGTATCATCCAGGACAAAATATGTAACTTCTTTTACCTGAGATTAATACGAGTTTGATGCTTTGATTGTTGCTTTTGCAGAAGTGTCGTAATGTGGGGTGTGAGGTGGACCAAAGACGCGGGACTGGGGGCAAATTTAAGGGTGTTTAATGACAGAACAAGACACAACAGGTGACGGGAGAACATACGAGGAGCTGGGTGCAGGGGTGCAGGTCAGGGTCCAGAGGTGCAGGGAACGACGAGACAAGAGCCGGTACCGGGAGACAGGGTCGGAGAACACAGGCAGGACATGGGCAGGACACAGGCAGGACACGGGCAGGACACGGGCAGGACACGGGCAGGACACGGGCAGGACACGGGCAGGAAGCACAGCAGAGACACGAGGACAGAGATGTGAGCAGCACACAGACACACCGGTGAGGATCAGCAGACGACCTGGCAGAGAGAGATGGGTCCTGGCTCCTTTAAGCTCCTGCAGCTGTGTCAATTGCCCTGATGGGCTGCAGGTGTGTGTGGGAGGAGCCAGGGCTCCACCCAGCTCTGGAGTCAGCAGGTGAGGGAGGGGGAGGAGACACAGGAGGCAAAACAGGAGCAGGGAAGCGTGGATCATGACAAGAAGTCCAGAAATTGCACATGTGGAACCCGGTAATGTTAATTCTACTAATGCACTTATGTCACTGCTGCTGCTCACGTTTTTGTTCTACATCTGATGACGGGTTTTCACAGCTTAAGAGAACATGACCAGCCTTTTTCTGAAATCCTTGTGCAGTTGCCTGGTCTGGTTACAGCTTGTAGAAAATGTAGAACAGTGTCCTTATTTGACAAACAAATCTGTGTAAATAATTCCTCCGTTTTCATCCATCCCAAACCGTCACTGTGCCTGTCCCACACAATGGGACACATAAGCCTATTTATTGATAAGTTCTGTTTAGTGGCTTTGTATTTTGAGGAGACATGTATCCCAGCATGCATTTCATCCTTTTGGCTAAACATTATACAGATAATAGGGCTAATACACAGGCCGCAATAATAGTGTTTAAGATCATTCAAGAAAATCTTTAGAATTTCCAATAACTTTGCATAAGCACTAAAACTTTGTTGCTGTATTACTAACAAAAGCTACATATAACCTTAAACTTTTGCAAAATAAAGGTAAACTCATTCACTTTGAATGGTTAAAGTCCTGTGACCCACCGTGGACTGGTGCAGTGGACAGACGTGTCCCTACAAAGCACGGGGTTAGAGTCCCCAACTGGTGCGTAATTGTTACAGGGTTAGAGTCCCCGGTGAGGGTTAAAGTCCCTCACGAAGAAAGGTTCTGTGTTCAGGTTAAAGTCCTGATAGTAAAACAGGTTAAAGTCCTGCTACAGGTTTGAAATTTTGAATTGTATTGTTTTGATTTGTGTGATTTCAATGTCTTTCTTATTCTGTAAAGTTCTCGATTTACCTCAGTCTAAGTTCTACCCTCACCTATGGTCATGACTCTGGGTCATGACTGAAAGGACAAGATCACGGATACAAACGGCCGAAATGAGTTTCGTCCTCAGGGTGGCTGGGTGCTCCCTTAGAGACAGGGTGAGGAGCTCAGCCACACGGGAGGAGCTCGGAGTAGAGCTGCTGCTCCTTCATGTCGAGAGGAACCAGCTGAGGCTCGGGCATCTGCTCAGGATGCCTGGGACGCCTCCCTAGGGAGGTGTTCTGGGCATGGGACTATATCTTTCTGGCCTGGGAACGCCTTGAGGTCCCACCAGAGGAGCTGGAGGAAGTGTCTGGGGGAGGGAAGTCTGGGAGTCCCTGCTTAGACTGCTGCCCTTGCGACCCGGCCCCGGAAAAGCGGAAGAAAATGGATGGATGGATGGATTCTGTAAAGCACTTTGAATTACCTTGTGTATGAATTGTACAAATAAACTTACCTTTGACCATTTTCTTTTTAATTTAGGACATGATTTATTAAAAATGATTCCTACTATTAAACTAATTCCTGAACCATTACAAATGACAGACATTGGCCATTATCATGAATTCTGTTGACATGCAGTCACTCTCCAGGTAGAGAAATATACCCAAGAAAAGTTGCTAGTTCAGTTACTGGAAATGTACACTGCCACTGTGTCCATGGGCAAGACATGTCGCCAACAGGTTGCCTTCGCTCTCTTTGTTTATGGGTTTATCGACGTGAGTGAGATCCCATTAGATCGCCCTGATTTATTGCTTGTTGAAAGTTTCTGCCAAGTAATGTAAGATTAATATTATGCTTGAAGTGGAGCGTGTACCTCGAGGCTCTGCGTGTCGACACAGAGCCTGAAGTGAGCCCCAAACGCCACACTTTAATTAAATCCAGTGGCAAACATGACAGCAAATATCAAATTAATCCAGGGAATTAACGAGTAAGCTTAGAAAACAGATGATGCTGGTGTGCAGTTGAGACTCTTGGACTATGGCAATAATTCAAACTTCTTTCACTTCCTGTAGACACATTATTTTTAAAAGTTTTCTATGCAAAGGAAAATATCGACTCATTTTAGATAAATATAAAGCTCGTCTTATGTCGCTCAAAGATGCACTTTACAATTTCATGCATTATTCATTTACTCCACTTTTGCTGGAGGTACTGGCCCCTCCCACCACCACCAACACTCACACCCCCACCACGTTCTCGGCTCTGTGGGTGAAGCGTCTTGCCTAAGGACACAACATCAGTTTTGCCACTACTGCCCCACTGTGGCACGTTGCAGTTTTGAGTTTCTTCATGTTCTTGTTTTGGATGGAATAAAAGTCTGGGGTAAATCTTTAGGGATCTGATTTCATATTTCCAAACAACATCCTCCATATTCTCGCGTACTTTCTCTGACCTACGTGACCCCTCTGCCTTGGTGAGTGAAGGCAGGATAACAACACCACCCCCAGTGTGACGCAAAACACTCTACAACTTCCTTTCCCGGTAAAGTTAAAATTGATAAGAAATACAACACTATTTTTACCCCTTGAGATGAAGTTTTCCTCTGCAAGGTAATAATGGAATAAATTTACCTTGTCTTTTGAAACAACACACCAGCCTAATAAGAATACAGTTATTTAGGTGCCAAACAAGCTGTCTGTCATTTGTACAACTTGAAATATTTATTACGATGGGTTTAAAATATTCATCCATGAGGTATACAAGTATGCTTCATGATTTTATTTATTTGTCGGCTTGTTGTCATATGTTTACCTTGAGCAGCGTAATGATTAATAATTCATGCAGCCTTGATGGCAGCAGATAGATATAGGGAATTATCGCAAAAGGAAATGTAAATCTGTCAACTGGACAAAAGTTTTTAAAGAACGAATATGTTTTGCCTCTTACCCAAGTAGCTTCTTCAGTTCTGCAGGGTTCTGGTTAGTGACTGCACTGAAGCTAAAACATCCTGGATTTACAGGTTTACTGAGGAGGATCTATTATTAGTTATGTCTGTGTCCCTCAGTCGTCGTCCAGGTCTCATCCACAGTAAAAGACGAAGTTTAAATCTGTAACTGGACAAATCGTTGTGGGAGTGAAGATCGTCCAAGACACTTCTTCAGTTCTGGTCAGACTCCTGCTGGACACTGACTTATATCTGTCTGAAGGAGGAGCTAACGACACTGAAGCTGTAAACATCTATTGTCTCCAGTTTCAGCTGAAACTTCCCTATTCAGCCTTAACGACTCTGCTGTTGTTCTTTGTTCTGGGTCTGAGGATGGAGGTGTAGACGGGGGAGAGATTATGTCTCTGTTTAAGGAAATATTCTCTTTCCTAACAAAAACTGCTTCTTTAACTCTCCTCTCAAACCGTTTTCTTTTCTCTGGCTCAGATCTGAACTTCTCTCTCTTCAGAGGAGTGTTTAGTATGTTTGAGATACAGATGAACAGCAGACTGTGGTCCTGAGCTGCTCTCTCTCGGTGTGGGTACATCTATTATTATGGTGAAATGTTTAGTTTGTTCAACTTCACTCTTCACTACTACTGTTATATAAGTTATGTTCATAGAGCTGGTGTTAAAATTTGTATTTTGCATAATCATTCAGGCCTCTAATGAGTGATCTAACGACATGAGAAAAGAAACTTTTGTTAATCCAGTTGAGAGAAAAGCACAGGAGCTTGTGAGTCTTAGCACAAACAGCAGAAGCTAAAGGAAAAAAAAACAGCGAAAATGTGAAATATTAAGGTTTCTTGACATTGACTCCATCTGAAATGTTTGAAATGTTCATGAAAATAACACTTTATAAATGTATTTGTGGCGTATCTGAATCTTATTTTGAAAGCTCCTCTGTGTCAGTGTGGAGCGTGAGCGTGAGTGAGAGGTGACGTGTGGTGCATGTGTCGTGTGGTTGAAGAAGAAGCGCCGTGTGAGTCTGGAGTGGAACCTGGAAAAAGACGATGGAACTGATGTGTAATTACGGTGCAGTAGAGACAAGCCATTACAGGAGCTAAACGTGTCCAGAAAAGTGTCCAGATGACCACCACTGAAACCGTCTCCACATCAAAGCCATGTTTAAGTTTTATCTTCGATCGGTCAGAAAAGTCCTGGTCTAAAAGCCAATGCTCTAAAAGCCAATTTTTATTCTCAGGTGGTTCTTGTTGTGAAAAGGTTGAAAACTCCAGTCCTAAAAGTGTAAAAATAAGTTTTTCTTTCCCTGAACCTGTGTCCTTCAGTTTGACCCTGTGTCGTTTGGTGACTGATACTAAACGAGGAAACTAGAAGAGAATTATTATTGTGCAGTGACAAAAACACCACGTCTGGAGAATTCTCACATTTGTCTTTTATTTTAAGGTCAAATTACGGTTGTAGAAAGTTTGTGATTTGCCTCAGTAAAATACTCCTGATGTAACCAAGAGAACCTGTTTGAGAACAGGAGTCGCAGTTTTACTTGGGAACGATGTCGAGGCTAATTGGACGTTTAGGTAAATATTTGTCAGCTGTCTGCTCAGATCATCCGAGTTTGGAAAGAGGACGTTATGAATATTTTATGGAAAACTGTCCTAAAATTGAGAACAGACTTTTTCCGCAGGCGAGAACATGAAATGGTGAGACGTGAGGCTGTTTCTGAAGGACAAAATGGGTGAGAATACAACACGAGTCAATCGTACAGTGTGAAAAATACAAAAAATATCGTATCATTTCATTTAATGATACAGTATCGATATCGTGGGCTGATGTATCGATATTCGTAATATTTTTGGTGATATATCGATTCTTCTGTCACAGCTCCACATTTGTGAGGCTCGTTTAGAGGAAAGAAACTCGTTATACAGAACATTTGACGTTTGATTCACTGTTTCGATGATTAAAACAGGTTTATTAATATTAACTTTGGTTTAACAAAGACGTTTAGTGTCACAGTTGTGATTTAGTGAATATGTTGTGATCGTTCAGTCGTTAAACTGCACGTCTCTGTGTAAATGTGGAGCTCGTACAAACTGTGGATGAGTAACACATGGAACAGTCTGATGTTTTTCTAGTTAAATGCACAAAACAAATGCACTTTATGTTCATTTATCTTCAGTAAATGGAAGGTAAATTAAAAAAAAGATAAAATTCATATTTTTTTCTTGTGAAAATGGGGGTGATCTATCTTTATTTTTCCCTGAATCGTATCAAATTGATATCGAAAGGTCTGTATCGTATTGGCAACTTCTTAATGATCCCCAGCCCCAGTCGATCGACTGAAATGACAAATTGTGATTTTAAAGGCCCCACATGACTCTGTTTTCTTCTCTTTGTTCTAACGTCGTTTCCTCGTCTCAATCAGACCTGGAGCTGTGTTTTGTTCATTCTCACATGATTTTTCTGTCTTCTTCTCTCAAACAGAAAACACTCTGTTCCACTTTGTGATGTCATCATGTGGTGAGACAGGAAGTGCTCCACTGTGTTTTTAAACTCCACCTTCACTAGAATCATTTGGATCATTTCAACCCTGGAATTGCCGATCTTTACTACTACAATAAAGGTAAAAGTATGTGTTAACTGCCTCTTCATGACATCATAAGGTGGAACAGAGCATTTTGGAGAAGTGGACAGACTAATAACAGGATTACTCATTACTCAGGATTACTCATTTCTCAGGATTACTCATTACTCAGGATTACTCAAACATGTGTGAATGAAACAAAACACATCTCTGGGTGAGTTTTTGATGAGATAACGACATTATAACATGGCTTAAAGTTCATAGGAGTCAGTTTTGTGTAATATAGGACCTTTAAAAATATATTATTATTGATTTGATGAGTATTAGCACCAACATGACACGTGTATGTAAAGATTAGTGGTGTCCAGTTATTATTTTTTTTGTGGTTTATTACTTTTTTATTATTTTAACCCTGTAATGAGCTGATATTTTGTGTTTATAACTGTTAAGATGTTAATTGAACTGCTTTGTATGTGCTGATCAGCTGATGTGGAGATTCTTTGGTCCGTTGCTGGTCGTTTGGAGACGGCTGAGGTCAGACTGTTGTAGTTTTGTTCTTGTTTTTGCATTTTTATGGCCTCAGCAGCTCTTACCTTCAGAAAATAAGCAGCCAGAAGAACTTTGGTGCGTTTCATCACACCAGAACGCTGCAGTATGTTTATGGTGATGTACAGATTTGCTTATCACTTCTGTAACTTATTTTATTATTTTAGTTTGGGCCCAAATCAATCCCTCAATAATATCACATGTGATTATAAAACATTTGAATTTGAAATGATGCCAAACCAAATTCTGAGAGATCCAAAGATGCACAGACCGACTGAAGCGCCTCCAGCACAGATGTGTTTTCACTGCCTAATAACTCAAAGCAAATTTACCAGATGTCTCCCTAACAGACAATTAAAACTCGCAAGATCAAGCCAAAAAGTTCAAGTCAATTCTTCACGCTTCCGACTTCATATAAAACAAATATGTGCCAGAACATCGTCATTTTCAGAGAAACAAATAGACGGGAGCCACGTGTTTTTGGACAGATGTGCTTTGACTTTTAACGACATTATTTATTTTATGGATGTTTTTGGAACAAGTTAATCTCACTGTTAGCGTCACTACTTCCTGTGGAGTGAAATCTCTGAGGTTTTTGAGAAAGAGGAATATTTATGCCTTAAACCTTTTTCTGTGTGTAGATTTTCCATTGTGGACTTTCCATCACCGTAACTCTGCAAACAACTGTGCTTCATGTAAAATCAAACGGCGTCTCAAAGCAGAGACATGAGGCTCTTTAAATATGTTACTGTTGTTATGTAATGTGCTTATGTCGCCCTCGAAGACGACCAATCAGAGCGCAGGAGCCGCCGAAACAAAAAATAACAATGGATGTGTGAAATGGAGGTAGTTGTGTGAAAAAAGTCAAAAGTACAGGCTGATACTTCCTTTAACATGATTTTTATGGCTAAAAAACATTAAAAGTCTAGTGCTCAGTCCTTAAAGGGTTAATGCTAATGCTAATGCTAATGCTAATGTCGAGACAAGAGTAAATATTAAAACAACACAACTGAAGTATTCTACATATAAAATAATTTGATATTCTTTATTTTCATTTAATAGGTTGTTTTCTGATTTTAATAAAAGTGACTGTTCGTTTTCTGATCATATTTTTTTACAATTAACTGTCAGCTGAGGAAAAAAAGACAAACAAATTGAAATTTTGAAAACCTAAAGAACTGAGTAAACTAGTTTTTCCTCAATGCTGCACTGTGTAACTTTTCAGGTGGAGGATGTGTCACCTGCTTGTTTCCATGGAGATTTTATTGCATTGCTTGGAGTGTTCCGCAGTCTGGCTTTACACTTCTTGCAAAATGACTTTAAATCATACATTCTGACTGTGAGGAGCTTGTTTTCTTGCAGATATGTTTAATGTGATTCTGGAGATAAACAGGTGGCTGTGCATGTGCAGGAAAAAGTTACGTAGTTCACCTTTAATCGTTAACTCCATAAATAAAGATACTGAAAATCTGAGCTTTATATATAGTTTAAAAGGACAAGAATAAAGAGAACTGGGTTTGATTGTTCTTGGGTAAACTGACCACAGTTGACTGAGATGTAAGAATTTTAATCTCCTTTTTTCTGCAGAAGCGGCGGAAAAGACAAAGACCAAAACGATGTGAAGTCATGCAAGACGAGAGACGTGAACGGAGAAGAAATAAATAAATAAAACATGTAAACAGAGACAGAGGTGGAAATGAGAAACATGTTTGTGCTCCTGAAAAGTCAACACGACACAAAGTCAATATTTAAATGTGTGAAGGGTACAGCGGACTGCGAAAACCTGGACCTCAGCCTCTGAATACCAGGGTTTTTCTACAATAAAGAACATAAACCTCATGATTATTACTGTTCACTTGTGGTTTCTAGATTGTGATGTCGTCAGACTCTCAGATGGGAAAGAGCTTAGAGGGGAACATAAAAAAAAGTGCTGCAAAACGTCCAAACAGACACCTCGGCCAAAACGATGTTAAAGCAGATCTATGATGCAAAATCGACTTTTAAACCATGTCCTGCTGTTGTTTGCCTTTGTCATTTACCCTCTCAAAGTCGTTTTTGGAGCGATTCGTGCATGTTTGAGCGATCTTTAACCGCTCATTTTCACGACACCGTGATGCCGATCGATCCCTGTTTTCAGCACCACCGGCGTACGCTCACTCTACACTTATTTTGTTCTTCAGTTTTATTTTCACACTCAATAATGCTCGTACTTCCTGGTTGTAGTCAGACTCTCGCAGCAGTGTTCTGGATGTTCTGTTCTGTCTCGTTTGCAGAGGCCAGTGAGACGTTACAGTCGTCTAACCTCCTGGAGACAGATGCAGGATAAGTCTCTCTGAGTCTGGTTTGGACAGTTTACCTTTGATTTTTGACGTGTTTTTAGATGTAAAAAGCTGCAGATTTGATGTGACTGTTAAAGTTCAAGTCTGAGTCCTTTATTACCTCTAGATTTCTGCCTGATTTGAAGGTTTTAGAGAGACACTGGAGGTGACTCTGACACTTTCTCTTTGTTTCTGTGCAAATCTGCATTTGAACAATCTGTATTTTAACTAACCCCTCTCTGCATTAAACAGCACTGGCCTATGAAATGATGTGATGAAATGTGAAACTCAGTATTAGAAACATGACGAGTACAGGGGTGGTCCAGTATTTAGCTCAACTCAGCGAACGCATCGTCTATGATTGATCTGAGCCAGGATTTTGGCAGAGGAGTACCCAGCAGGAGGAGCAGACTACTGTGCATGTTTTAGTTAAATACAGATTACACTTCCCCGTAATCAATCTTTAAAGGTCCTATATTACGCAAGGCTGACTCGTATGAGCTTTTAGTGGTGTTATAATGCTGTTATCTCATCAAAAACTCACCTGGAGCTGGGTTTTGTTTCATTTACACATATTTGAATCATCTTTTATTATTTTATTAGTCTGTCCAAAGCTCCAAATGCTTTGTTCCACTGAAATAATCCAAATATATAGTATAGTGATGGTGTATGGAGCTTAAAAACACGGTGGAGCACTTCCTGTATTGCCACATGATGACATCACAAGGTGGAACAGGGTGTTTTCCGTTTGAGAGAAGAACTCAGCTTAAATGTGTAGGGTTTATGTGTCGATCAAATGTGAATGTCCCAAATCACATGTCCAGGTGTTTTTGAGGAGGAAAAGAGCCTGACATGGGCCTTTAAATGTGATTTTTGCAGCTTGAATGTTTCTTTATTCATCTCAGTAAAGCACCACGCTGTCTCTGGATCGGAGATAGAGCTGGTGAACATATGCAGGGCACATGCAGCTTTGTGAGGTGAATAATAATATTACTGCCTTACATCTGTTTATATAAGCGTCTGAGAGCATCACACTGGATCATTCTTCATTCACTTTCCACACGGGACGTTCTTCTCCTGAGGTAAACTGTCAAAAGTGAGGCTGCCAATCTGCTCCGACGGCATTTCCTCCCACCAACACTCACGCGTCACGTCCGGACATAGTGGTTTGTTTAATGTTTCATGTTTGCTGTATGTTTTTATGCCTCTAGGATCGGCTCTGTGAACTGGACTGTGGCAAGGTCGAGGTTCCATCTTTTACGGCTCTGGGCTGATGTGTTTGGTGGATACGTTTTCCAACTAAAATATCTGATTAATAATTGAAATTAAGGGTAACTAAACTGAAGGTCGTCACACCCCCGGCCAAACTATGAAAAAAGTGTGACTTATAGAAAATACAGTATGTGTTCATTATGAGTTAGGTCTTTGCTTTACTGAGGCTAATTTAGGTGTAGTTAGGATCAAGCATTAACCCGATCTGACAAAAGACAAGTGGATATTGCAGCGTTAATGAAGTTACATATTCATTTAGACCAGGCATGCCCAAACTGTGGCCCAGGGCTCAAATGCGGCCTATGCGACTTATACTCGGGTGCGATTTACATGTGAAATATGTTTTTTTCTTCTTTTTTATGCATTTTTTGGCTGATGTGACTTATACTCCGGAAAATACAGTACTTAAGACTGAAGACTGAGTGAAGACGTTTCGCTGCTCATCCAAATCTGGTCAAATTTCTCGTGAACACGGCCTTATATTTATCAGAAGAAGGAGCAAACTACACTGAAACTGACCACATATGTGTATACAGTTTCTGTTTGTTAGCTCGGTCTATTAAACTACAGTGTACGAGCGGAAACTGAGTCATATTTTTCTTATATACCGTATATTTTATTATACTTGCTCATTTTGTGTTAAATTTAAGTCTATTTTCTATTTATCTTGATTTTTGAGTGCATATTTCATAAACTGTGCATTGCAACACTGGAATTTCCCCATTTCACTTCAAATAAAGGCTCTTTTGTCTGAATTAAGTGGTTAGAAATGAGTTAATTGATAATTGTAGTTACAAATCATGAACCTTTTTAATAAACTATTGTTCATTTTGAATTAAGTATTTGGTTATGTTTTATTCAGGCGATTAAAAAAGGAAGTAATATTGCAAAGTAAGTATTTTTGGAGGTAGAACTGGTGTCTTAGTTTACCTGTAGTGCTCTGTGTCTGGTACAACAGCAGGTGCACAGTCTGGACAGGTTTTCTTTGGCTCTGCTCCCAACCGGCTCCTGGACGTAGTGTGAGGAGTCATCTGCTCCATATTCCTCATGCATCTCCTCCTCTGCCAACAGTGTGGAGAAATAACAAGCTGTCCGTGCTTTTTACAGTATAAACAAATATATTGAAATTTTATTCAAGACATAAGGTTCTGCTGTCAAAATATAGACCCCGCTCCCTGTGGCATGAACATTAAAACGCTGCTTTAAGAGACTAATAGCACATGTCATACCTTTTTTTTTTACATTTACATCTATATACAGAACGATGCCAGATGTAAATGGTTCTAGCTGATTTAGTAAACGTCAAACTGAAATGCCTCCAAAACAAAAATGGCAGTATGTTATCAGCTGTTTTCATAGATTAGTGCACTTGTTCCAGATTATTTATACATTTGTGGAGCGTCCCAGAGATTTGTCCTTTCGTAGAGTCAGGCATCGAGAGTCGAGCATATTATTTGTGCCAGTTATTGTCATAATGTTTGGTGTAGGACTCAAATTCTCCACAAAGAGTGTCCAAACTTAAAGGTGCAAAAAGCAGATTTATGATCCAAAACAGAGCAGAGCCTGCGTGTCCTTCGTGAAAACAGAACATGGCATGGTCAGAACATAAGACAAGAACACAGGACAGAAAACCAAAGACAAGGATCCAGCAAACTAAACATGACCAGGAAACAGAAGGTAAAGGGAGGCAGGAACCCAAAGGTGGGACAGGAACAGAGCTGGAGCTGGAGCAGGGTCCGGATCAGGAGCAGGGTCAGGGTCAGAACCTGTGGGGGGCGCTGTTTTGGGCTGAGGGGACTCGGCTGAGGGTCTTAAAAGAGACCTATTCTACAAAATCTACATTTGAGAGTTTTTAACCATGTTCTGATTGTTTCCCATTTACCTTCTCAAAGTTGCATTTGGAGAGATTTGTGCCCGTCTAAGAGTCTTTAAATGTTTATTTTCAAGACGCCATATTTCCAATCAACCTCCATTTTTACTGCCACATCCACTCACTCTGTACTTACCTCGTTCTCCTACTTTATTGTCTTAATCCGATCCGTGTAGGATTCTGCAGCACTGTGAAGTCATTCACAGGTGTTGTAGATTATAAATATACAGCAGATATAAACACAATGTGGTCTTTAAAAAATAAAAAAAATATTGGGGAGCACTGGTGTAAATGATGGTTCTTACAACAATAACAAAGTCTATTATTCAGCAGCACAACCCGATCAGCAGATGAACAAGTGTGATTGTGCTTCCCCTCATCTGTTAATTTGGTGAAATGCAGAACTTTTGGATGTGGAATTCTACTCGGACATTAGAATCAGAATCAGAATCAGGATCAGAATCAGAATCAGAATCAGGATCAGAATCAGGATCAGAATCAGGATCAGAATCAGAATCAGGATCAGAATCAGGATCAGAATCAGACTTTTATTGCCCTTATCAGTGAACAGCTCACAAACTATGAACTTTCTCTGGTGATAAAGTGCAACATAAAAACACTGAGTAAAGACAAATAAGGACATGCATAAAGTTAAAAAAGATATGCTTAAAAATAAAATCAAATACTTAGAGGTGGAAAATATATACAACAGCAACATCAGAACCACAGTGCAAACATGACTTATTAAGGTGTCGTGATGTGGGGTGTGAGGCGGACCAAAGATGCGGGACTCGGGGCAAGTTTAAGGGTGTTTATTGACAGACCAACACACAACAGGTGACGGGAGAACATACGAGGAGCTGGGTGCAGGTCAGGGTCCAGAGGTGCAGGGTAGACACGAGACGGGAAACACAGCCGGTACCGGGAGACGAGGTCGGAGAACACAGGCAGGACACGGACAGGACACCAGGCAGGACACGGACAGGAAGCACAGCAGAGACATGAGGACAAGCAGTGATGTGAACAGCACGCAGACACACGGTGAGGATCAGCAGACGACCTGGCCAGGAGAGATGGGTCCTGGCTCCTTTTAACCACCTGCAGCTGTGTTAATTGCCCTGATGGGCTGGGTGTGGGAGGAGCCAGGGCTCCGCCCAGCTCTGGAGTCAGGTGAGGGAGGGGGAGGAGACACAGGAGGCAAAACAGGAGCAGGGAAGCGTGGATCATGACAGAAGGTGACCGGTGTTATAAAGTGTCCGGTTTAGTGCAGGTTTATAAAGTGTTCATAAGACAAACAGCAGAGGAGAAGAAACTGTTTTTATGACGAGTCTTTCCTCAGCTGCCACAGGAAGTACATCCTCTGCTGGACTTTCTTGACAAGCAGCTGATGGTCGACCCCCACTTGAGGTCCTGGGTGATGCAGGGAGTAGCATTCTTCTTAATCCTAACCCTAACTATAACCCTAACTATAACCTGATAATATGGTCAAACATTTGCATTTTCTCCCAGAATGTGAAAAGATAAAACACTAAACTTCACCGCTGTAATGAAAAGCTGAACATTTAGGCGTAAGGATTCCTTCCTGATCTGACATGATGTTGGTCCTGTGTTGTTATAGTAATAATCCAGATCTAAATATGATGTATTTTTCATGGGGAAAAGTCGTCACACTGTCCTTTAAATCAGAGGGAATCATCTGCCTGAAACCCGTGAACACAGTGATTTACTTTTCTTTATAATTACATGTCTTTCTGTTTCTATTTCCGCTGTTTCTGGACGATCCTGTTTCCATGGTGTGGTTACAGGTGCTTCATGTCTCTGTCTCGTCTGTATCCAGATGCTTCTCTGTTTCACTCCATAATGACACAGGATTTGTGCCAAATCACACCACAAACACTTTCCAACGGTTTTGAGACGACAAAGAGGGGTCCCTTTGTTTGACGGGGCAATTATCCAGCGTTTATAGAGCTCGATTTGGACACAGTTACTGAACGGCTTATTTTAGAAATGGGTTATGTAATGTAATCGGAGCAGGTTCTAACAATGCACATTTTCAAGATGAATTTAAAAACATAAAATGAAAAAATACATTAATTCAGAAGCAGTTCAGTCTTCATTATTCACAGTCATTGTTCTCATACAAGGAAATAGACTCCATGTTAAATTTTGCATAAACAAAATCAACAAAATGTGAAAAAAAAAGAAAAATCAAATTCACTTCTTCTAAACAAATATATGACCCACAGTGTGATTCCAGCTCACACCATAAAACTCAACTAAAGTGTTGAAACCATTTCAATTTAATACAGAACATAAACTTAAAGCTTCACTACGTAGCTTTTTCTAGTGGACAGGCTGCCACTTGATTGTGTCATAAGATCTTCCAAAGTGCATCATTTAATTAATATCTGTAGGTTTCAGAATGATGAAAAATGATGATTGTTGCCATAGCGACGAACAGTTTAAAACAAAATATTTTATTTTCAGAATGGGAAAAGTCCTCAAAATGTTGCATATAAGAGGAATGTTCTGACCAGTCTGTTTAGCCTATTTCTTGTTTTAGTTTGGCCAAGTGCGCTGGACATTTAATAAAAATCAGGACGTTGCCCCTACAGGTCACGTGTGGTAATGCACGTAGTATGACAGACGTCTCCTCCGGCTCATGAGTGTTAGTGATGCTGTAATAACTTCATGACATTCTCTGTAAGTATAAAACTTAAAAAAGTTAAAGGTATTCATAAATAAGGTTAAAGGTATTTATAAATAAGTTGTGTTTAAGGAGTTAAAATGTACAAAAATTAACTATTTACAAGATAATTTACATGCTAACGGATGTTGTGTTACTAGAATTTGGGTAAAATTTGGGCCGTATTCCTTGTGACCTCGCTCATGTGCGCTGTATTGTGTTACAGTTTCACACCTGCCGTATAAAGAACAGTCTAAACTCATCCTGGCGTCAGTGACTTCTGGCGTGGAGGTGTTTCACTCCTGGAGAGTCGAAACGAGATTCTACGAGGCCAGAACAAAGAAGCTGAAACCCATGAATATACTGTTTTAATTAAATTACAGGTGTTTTTTATCGCTCCTGAAATACCTTGAAGAACATGCATTCTAGACTGTTTATATAAATGGACAAAGCTAACCTGCTAGCCGCTACGTTCCAAACAGGAAATGATCATGGCGACCTTGACTCCAGTTCAGTTTACATTAGAAAACCGTCGCTCCTCTCTCTGTAAACGCTCCTGTCAGACTCGTTATTTTGGTCTTAAAACATTCGTATCAACCTGCTCCACATGATCCTGCTATTTTTATGTCGTTATTGTGTTTGTCAAGATACGAACATTAATAACTTTCCCCGAGGTCACTCCCGATAGCGTTGATTGGCAGGTTTAAGCGCCCGCCCCCTGCAGGAAGAGGCGTTACCTTC
Organism: Periophthalmus modestus; assembly: GCA_019594935.1. Lineage (NCBI taxonomy): Eukaryota > Metazoa > Chordata > Actinopteri > Gobiiformes > Gobiidae > Periophthalmus > Periophthalmus modestus. The sequence goes on along the minus strand of JAIEZT010000441.1, from coordinate 1,100,714 downwards.
AACAGTTTAACATCCACGGACAAGAACAGAGCAAACCCTCCACCAAAAAAGTGACATAATGCACCTTTAAATAGGAACATAATTACTTAACAGTAGCTTCTTTCGGTAATAAAGTCGTACGATGTCTCGTAACCTTATGTCATGTTGAATTTGTACTTGCATGTTTGTGTCTAAAGTGGAGCTATCAACAACAAGAGTGCAGCTCGATTTAATCTTATGAGTAAGTCTAAAAGCACAAGGTCGAAGCTCTTACCCAGGAAATGTTTTTAAAGAGTAAGCATAAATCTACTTGACAAAGCGGACTCACAAGCCTCAAACACTACCTCATCTTCTTTTAGTATTTAGTGGCTGTGTTTTGTCAGTCTGCGGCGCTGCTCCACCAGGCTCTGATGAATTATGAAGTAATCTCAAAATGTCAATCAAATCTTAAACAATGACAGCAGATCTAACCTCGTGACTGTTCTGAAAATGGAAGTTAACTGATACTACTTTTAGCCTGGAGAAGATTTCAGATTTTCCTCAGATCAGTTTATTCTATTTATGTGGGATTAAAGTGCGTTTGGCAGGTTCGACGACTAAAACATAGTTAACATCATTATATTTGGGATTTGGCTCAAATTTTCCCCCGGTTGTGTTCAAACGTTCACACTTTTTCCTAGTTAGGGCACTATTTAGCGGTCCCACAATGCACCGCCACTAGACCGGTCAATGTAGACCACAATGCATTGGGAGAGTTGGACAAAAAGAGCAAAGCAGATAAAAGCACGACTGGTAACTCATTATGAACAAAACTCTTAAATGAACCATTGCTGTGTAAAGTCACTCGCATAAGCCACTTTAACTTGAGCTGTTAACAGAGTCTTTTAAATCTTCAGCAGCTCCTTTAATTCTTAAAATAAACTCACCAAATTTTAGCCGTAGATAAACTGAACCTTTGATTTTTGGCAATATACAGTTATAAATGTTCACTCACACTTGAACTTATCACGACTGAAACTAGGGGAAGTAAAAATGACCTAATGTTTAAAAATAATGTTTTTAAGTGTCCACCATTTTGTGTTTGTCTCTGAACAGCCTGATCCAACTCACTTTTATAACATTTAAATCATTTCCGGCTTATGTCTCTTATTTGATCCTGATGTCACGTTTGAAGTGGTTTATTGTCTGAGGTTTATTCACAAACACCTTTTCTTTAAGAAGAAATCAGGACGAGTCAGGTCTGTGGAGATCACATACCGCCCCCTGTCTGTGAAAAACACTTATTATTCCTTTAATGGCATTTACTCTTGGGGCATCTCTGGTATTAAAATGTGGACGGTAACACCGCTGGGTTTGTGAATTTGACCCATGTGACTCAAAGTCCCACTGTACAATGAGGGTTCGTTCCTCGGTGCTGGATTTGCTCAGATTAATGTGGGAAGAGTCGTTCTAAATGCTCTGAGAAAATAAAAGACAAATATTTAGAAACAGAAGAGTTATGAGTTTTTTTTCAACTGTCAGTGACTTTTGGGCCACACTGTAGAACAAAATGAATAATTCAACTCGTTTATGTGAAATCCAGTTTGACAAGAACATGCACGGTTATTAGTTTGATAAGTTTGATAATAATTTGACTTCCTGGTTAGACGTGAGCTGTAGATCAGACATATGAGGTAATTCCATTTAAAAACGTAAATGACATGTTTATTTTGTTAGATTAATATTTTAAATCTTTGTACTTTGACGTTGTAGAGGATCCAGATCTACTTCCAGTAAATTTAAACTTTTCCCCCTAACTTCTTGTTCCCAAACTGTCACTTGAGACTCCTTAATTGTATTATTCATGTCTGCTCAAAAGTTCATAAGTCAAAAACATTACGATTTTCATAACACGATTGCAACATAATTCGATTTTTTTAATTTACCCGAGAGAGGTAATTGTCACAAACACATCCGCTTGAATCTACCAAGGGACACACAGCAACAGCAACCTCCCCGGAAACAAAACAGAAAAAACAGTATTACAGCGTCACGTGGAGCTATGATGACATCTGTTCACAGTGGAGGCAGGGGAGAGGCAGGAGAGGCTTACCCCAGTTTGAGCTCTCCCCTCTGGCTACAGCAGCTGCGTGATGAGGGTGCTCTGGAGCCAGGCTGGAGCAGACACAACAAGGCTCTGTTCTGTGAGAGGCTCCCTTTGGTTCATAAAGCAGTGACATGAGGAGAGGGAGGACGACTCGAGTGGATGGCGCAGTAGAAGCAACAGTCTGGGGCTAAATAGAGAGGAGATATGTCTCAGCAGTGGTTCGATTGTTTCAGATACACGTGCCCACTGGCAGATTTATTCTAATTGCTTAATCAAGATGGAGGCTGAAGGCTGAAATCCTTTTTGTTTTTGGACTGTGTAATGGATAATCATGAAAATGCTGAAGTTGTGTTTAATTTCATCTCTAGAGAGCTCATGTAAGATCGTTCTTTATGGTAAATAGTCATATTTTTATCCAGCGCTTTTCCATCCAGGAACCACTCACCCGTTCACAAGCACATTCATACACCAGAGTGCACAGACACTGGGGACGAGGTGGGTTAAGTGTCTTGCCTAAGGACACTCTGACACGATTCATTTGTGGGAGGTGGAATCGCACCGCCAACCTGTGGTCAGTGGATCTGACGCTCGACCAGTGATGTTTACGTCGAGAGCCAGATTTGAACCGACAACCTTCAGATCAGTGACAAACAAACCAACTGAGCTGCTGTTATTACTGTCGTTGTTTTGTAATGTCGCCTAATGTTCCAAACTTCATACACCTACGTTCATGATTTCTCATCCGACCTTCACTCCAAAACTTGATAATCGCAGGTATTGTTTTTCGCTCTGATATAAACAGAGCTGACTTATTTTAAAATTCCAGTTCAAATATGTATAACATTTTTAGAAAGACTCAAGAATTAATGTTATTGCCACTATGAATGAATTAAGTCCATCCATCCATTTTCTTCCTCTTATCCGGGGCCGGGTCGCGGGGGCATCAGTCTAAGCAGGGACTCCCAGACTTCCCTCACCCCAGACACGTCCTCCAGCTCCTCCGGTGGGACCCCAAGGTGTTCCCAGGCCAGAGAGACATAGTCCCTCCAGTGTGTCCTGGGTCTTCAACTGGGCCTCCTCCCAGTGGGACATGCCCAGAACACCTCCCTAGGGAGGTGTTCTGGAGGCATCCTGAGCAGATGCCTGAGCCTCAGTTGCTCCTCTCAATGTGAAGGAGCAGCAGCTCTACTCTGAGCTCCTCCTGTGTGACTGATCTCCTCACCCTGTCTCTAAGGGAGCACCCAGCCACTCTGAGGAGGAAACTCATTTCAGCCGCTTGTATCTGTGATCTTGTCCTTTTGGTCATGACCCAGAGTCATGACCACAGGGAGGTAAATAGAGGTAAATCAAGAGCTTCGCCTTTCGACTCAGCTCCTCCTTCACCACGACGGTCCGATACAGCGACCACATCACTGCAGACACTGCACCAATCCACCTGTCAATCTCACGCTCCATCCGTCCCTCACTCGTGAACAAGACCCTGAGATACCTGCCTCCACTTGAGGCAGAGAAGTGGAAGGGGCAAACCACCTTATTACAGTCGAGAGCCATGGCCTCAGATTTGGAGGAGCTGATTCTCATCCCAACCGCATCACACTCGGCTGCAAACCGCCCCAGTGCCTGCTTCAGGTCCTGGCTCGAAGAAGCATCAGGACAACATCATCCGTCATCATGAATTAATTAATTATCAAGCACCTTTGGTATTTAAAGCCCTGCTTAAATAGCGTATTTTCACTGTGAATGCCGTATTGTAGCATTTTGGCACTTTCACTTCACCATAATGTCCCTGATTTAAGGTTAAGGTGCACTTCATTGTCCCCATAAGTCAATTTGTCCTCTAGATTTGACCCGTCCTTCAGTGTCGCCGGGGCAAACAATCAGAAGGATTTGGAGACCGTAGTTCAGTAAAAGAACAAGGCCTGGTCTTAGCTGGAGGACTTTACCTATGATGCAAGTTTCAGGATGATGGGGGAAATCACGTATCCAGAAGCCCATCTATAAATGGAGAGAAACATGCAAACTCCACACAGAATCGGGAATCAAACCCAGAACCTCCTTATGAGGGCGAGAGTGCTATATCCACTCAGCCACCTTAATGAATGGATGTTCTCCCTGTGTTGGGATGAGTTTTCTCCACATACTTTCACCCTCAAACATCCCTAATCCTCCTTTTGTTTGACCAAGATCTAATCTGAAACTCTGAAGGTCTGAAAAATGGGTCAAATACAACTGACAAAGATTCAGTATTGATTTTCTATCCAGGTAATTCATAATGTATGTCTACAGATCTATAGAAAAGACTTATATTTCACCTGGTCCTTGGCGCTGTCCTTGTGTTACTTCATTCTGTATCACTCTTTGTGTTCACTCCAGCACAAGCTCCCATCCTTTTGTCTCATCACTTTTGTTTAGCCTCTTCTTAAACGTTCCATGTAAATACTTATAGATTACAGCTTAATTAAGTGCTCTCACTTACTGCTGCTGTGTCAAAGCTGAACTGCTCTGAGTGACACTTCAACGAGAAAAAGTGCAAAACCGCTCAATTAAAAAAGTCAATATCTCCTCTGCACCTTTCAGTCGGATTATCATCAACTGCCTGCACCTCAGCTCCCACCGGAAAACACTAATACAGGTCGGACTAATTGGGAATTATACCAGATCATTTGGTAGTGATATGAAAAATAGAGATATAATTAGCTCCCGTTTATTTAACATATTGGCAGGAGAAGACAGGAACATCCGGGTCTTTAATTGTAAATGGTTCATGTTGTAATTGACTTTTATAACCTTGCAATAATTAACCCCCAGCATGTAGCATTTTGTGCCTGTGTCTGTTATGTGGCTCTAATCTATGACACCTGTGGATCATTGTTTTAATTTGCACATTTTAAATCACAATCTTAATATAAAAGGACTTAATTAAAGAAACAAGTCCACTGACTGCGGGACCTAGTGCGAGCTGACATCACCGTGAACACAATCAGAATCAGAATCAGAATCACTTTTATTGATCCACGAGGGGAAATTCTCTTTGTTAACCGACACGACCACAGAATAGAAATTTAAAAGAATAAAATGTCATTTAAAGGAATATAATGTCAATGTAAAAACAGTAAAAAATAAAAATATAAAAATAAAATAGAGTCTATAAATAAATAAATCTCAACATCACACAATATTTACATCAATGTTCAGGTTCAGACAGATTCAAAGTGATCTGTTACAGCACAACAAATGGTAGGTCCGTAGTTCTTGAGAAGACGTCTGTGTAAGACGTTTCGCTGCTCATTCACAGACATCTTCTCAAGAACTACGGGCCTACCACCGTCAAACTGGCAAGAGAGCTGGAAAATACTGTCATGAAATGAGATATAAGGCAGTGCCCACCAGTAATTCTATTCTGGTTAAGTTGACCCTAGTTGCACCAAGCTTTTTCTTAATATTTTCTGCATTAATCTGAGTGAGTTTTGTTGAATGAAACTTATTTTTACACCTTCCTGTTTGGTCCATTACAATCAGAAACCACGATTGCTTTTTGTCGTCTTTCTTTCCTGTTTTTGATGTATTTTTAATCTCTAGCTTCATTTTGTCCTTTCTATAAATATCCAATGATGTTGCAGTGTCCCGAGCTGCTCCTCGTGATTGTGAATGATACTCGCTGACATGCTCGTAACATGAACATTTGGCCCATACATTTCCTCTGTCACTTTACACTGTCGTATTTTACCAAAGGCCATAGAAATGTCAACAAGGCGCCGTAGATCATCACCTTTTGGAGTCAAGGGCGTGAGATGTATGTTCGTGATGGGGACGGGGGCCAGGGCACTTATGGAGGGGTAATAAATTGCACAAAAGTGATTTGAAGGGGTTTGCAGTGAAATCTGTTGGCAGTTGGACCGGACGGGGTCACCTTGGACTCAAAGGCATCAAATTGAATCTTTTTACGGAGCAGATGAGCGGCTGGCGTTGAAAAGATGTACTTAAGAGGGATGTTAGCAGTGTAGTAAGGGAATAGTTACAGACTGGAGTGTATAGAATAGATTAGATAGAAGGAAATACAGTTTAACATCTAACCCGAGTGCAACCAAACGAGTACAGAAGTTGCAGCTGGATAACACTGGATTTTGTGGATTTTATTTTATTTTCGGTAATATAAACTATCTCTTTAAAAAGGTTTTTGATCAGGCTTAAGTACACAGGCCTACTGCATTATAGAAATAGCACAATTCTCAGTTTTTGAAAAGTACTCACCTAAACTATAGCCTCTTATAAGAGAAAAACATAATAATAAATTGCTCCACCATGAAATATCTCACCATTGTTAACTGTCTACTAATTGTAATGGGGAATATTGGACACAGACGACCTGAGATCTTCGTTTTTATACTTTCTTGCTCCGTCTCCTTAATAAGCCTGAGAGGGACGGGCATTTTGACACATGTGCCACATCTCTTCACCTGATGTGCAGGTTTTAGACCTTCTGTTGTATTTTCCACTGCAGGGACATCTAATGATACAAAAAATGCAAAATAAAACTGGTGTGGGGAACAAAAAAAGATTGTTATTTAAAAAAAGGAATAAATGTGTAAAGAAAGTTCCAAGTTACAAGGCTAAAATCAAATGCAGACTGCAGCTTGTATCGTAGCCAGTGTTCACAGGTTCATGTCATACCAAAAGTCGACAGACAAGACGCACTTACGATCTTCACTTTAAGAGTTTGAACTTAACATTTTAAGAGTTTAAACCTTAACAGACAGTAGGAACAATGGACCAAACCATGTGCAGTTTCACCAAGGCCTTTGACGCTGAGAAAGAGCAGGATTTGAACATAGAGCAAGTCCAGGAGCAGGAGAGGCAGTGGGCTGGGGAGAAGCTGAACCTCCAGGAGAAAGAAGAGACCTGGAAAGAAACCTGGAAAGTCAGATATGAACAGCAGCAGAAGGAGTGGAGGTCAAGGGGGAACTTCTGTTGAATTTGCTGAAATAGAAGGAAAAACCTCAATGAGGAAAGGTTTAACATCTCAGGTCTGGAGCCAAGAATCACTCACCTCAACCAACAGGTGACTCAAAATGAACTTGGTACCCCACTAGAAGAAGAAGGGACAACAGTGTCAAAGGTAGAGAAAGTCCAGGAGATTTTTGGTGAAGGTTTAGATGTCATTTTATTCGAGACCCAGGCTGAAGATGACATACCTGAAAAGATGATGACTGCACCAGGTGTAAATCCTCAGGTGAAGGTGAAGGTCAGACCCCCATAATGAGCTAGAAAATATCCTTCAAGAGATGAGAAATTCTGAGGACACGTCAATATTGGAAGAACCTGACGTTGCACCTGCTACTGTGTTTGAAGCATGCAAGTCTGTCCAGATACAGGGCAGGTGCAGATCAACAAAAAGAAAAGGAGAAAGAGGAGAAAGAATAGAAACAAGAATGAAGGTCAGACGTTGAGGACTGCAGGATGTGACTCCAGAAAGTTCCACTGAAGATTCCGCAACTGAACTTGAAATGCCCCAAGATAAAGGAATGGAAACTTGGGATTGTGTGTCCGAAACCTCTAGAAAGTACCACGCTCAATCCACCGAAAGATGAAGATCCAGTGAAGCAGGATGAGGGTGTTGCAGACGATTGGTTCACCTGCTCTAAATACACAAAGGAAGAGGAGAACACCACACTATCAAAGCCAGAAGCTACACCTACCAATGTGGCTCAGATATTGCAACATGAAGAGGTGGAGATCCAGGTTTCAGCTACAAACACCACCAAAACGAAGGAGAAAAAGAATAAAAATAAGAAGGTCCATGACAATGACCCATCTGAGGAATATGAGCAGTTCTGTGATTATGAAGATGTGTGTCTGCAAGGGAGAAAGGCCAGGACCGAAGTGAAGAACGTGACAGCGTTTCCACCAAACCCAGGAACAAAAACTTAACGTATTCAGACGACTTCGAGGACAACAGCTCTTCAGACAAAAGGTCTTAGGCCTGAAGAGCTGCGTCCAGTCTGATCTGCTGAAATGCAATTACAGAAATGATTATATGGGATTCATGTTGAGTTATTTTTTAAGTATTTGACAAAGTGTGTTTTATGTTGCAGATTATACATTAAGAGTTGTCCAGAGTGTTGAAATTTTTGAAGTTATTATGAGAATATGCAACACAATTACACTGCACCATCCAAATAGTGCCAGATTACTTCTCCATTTATTTTAGAATGTACATAGATGTAAAAAAAAAGTGGCCATACTCAACTCAGCTATTATACCACTTATAGTAGTACCAAAGTCAGTGGCAGTGGTTGTACTAGTATGAGTACCACAAGAGGCACTGTGTAGGTGGAGAGAGGGAGTAAAAATAAAACCTGAGATTATCTTAATAACAGATGGAACATTCTGCTGTGGATGGTGTTTCATTACTTCATAAAAATGCAATGTTTGGACAAATTCTGCACAAATTGTAGTAATGTCCATCGCAGTTGTCATTATTACAATGGATGCTGTTGAAGTAGCAGTAAAAGTTATCGCAGTAGTAGTAAACATACTGGTATTTTATCAGGTTGTGATATGTGAAGTTGTATGATAATTATGTCAAAAAGTTAATTACTAAAAAGCTTTAAACATGCACTATGTGGGTTTTCTGGTAGAGGGTCCACTATCTTCTGCTTGTCTCAACAATTAAAAAAAAAAAAGATTAAATTGATGCTAGATATATGAAACATTCCAGGCAAAGAAATAACATCTCCACATGACCAGCAGGTGGCAGACTCTCCATCATAAAATAGTAAAAGATTTATGTTATACTTAAAGTTAAACAGTGAGAATCAGACTACAGTTGTTTTTGAGTTTATCCAGCTGCTGTTACTCCAGTACGTTACTAATAAGTCACAGAACATTTGTAACTGTAAGGGGGAGTATTACATAGGCAGCGCTAGTTCAAATGTGCAGCTGACACAGACGACCTGAGAACTTATTTATTTAAACATTCTTGCTTCGTCTCCTTAATCGTCCTGGGAGGGACAGGGATGTTTAAGAGGATTTTGTGGTTCTCTGCCTGATTTATTTTAGTTTTTAAGCATGTTCACCATAGACTGCATATATAAATGGACAAAGCTAATCTGCTAGCCCCCGCGTTCTAAATAGACCTCCAGCTCGACTCCAATTCACTTTTTATTGAAAAACTTTTGCACCTCTCTCTGTACCTGCTGCTGTCAGACTCGTCATTAAATGTTCGTATTAACTCTCTAAATGATCCTAGGTTCTTTTTTTTTTTTTTTTTTTTTTAGTTATTTTTACTTTTTTACGTTTACTCATGATTTTTTAAAGTTTATTCTCTTCATTTTTTTTTTTTTTTTTTTTTTTTTTGGGTAATTTTGGTTAATTAAAAAAAAAAAAAAATTAGTTATTCTGAGTTCATTTGGAAAATCTTTTGAGTTATTTTGAGGTGTTTTTTTTTTTTTTTTTTTTTTTTTTGTGTGTGTGTGGTTTTTTTTGGTTTTTTTTTAGTAATTTTGAGTTTATTTATTTTAATTTATTGGTATCTTGAGTTCATTTATTTTTTGTTATTATGAGTTGTTGTTTTTTTTTTTTTTCATTAATTAATTAATTAATTTTTTGTTTATATTCTAGTTCTATATAAAAACCGTGTCCCTCTCTGTCCCTGCTGCTGTCACACTCACTTTGGTCTTAAATGTTCGTATTAACCCTCTACATGATCCTGGGGTTTTTATTTCACGTCTGTGTCTGTAAATCAACATATGAACATTAATAACAGACACATCAGCAACAGGTGAGACTGACACCATTGCTAAGCCTTCAACAGCCTCTCTCCTGATTGGCTCTTTGGTTGCTATGATACTGACGGTCAGAATTGTAAATAAAATAATATAATTCATCTCCAAATTCCCCCATAACTGACGTCACATTTAGTCCACTTCTCATTCATAACAAGCTTCATAGTTTATTTCTATAGTATATAATCACTTTTGTATTTTGTATATAATTTTTAATGTGGTGTATCCAAACATTAAATATTAAAACATTTATTCATATTTTGTCCTGAAATTCTTGGAGTCAAATGAGATTTTTTTTCTTTTTTTTATGATTTTTTTCCCTTTTTTTTTTTTAAATTACACGCTAAACTCCATTTCTGTTAAAATACACACATAATGTACACACAGTTTATCATACTTTTTTACTTGGTGGAGTCCTTTGAATAATTACTGTCAAACAAAGATCGTTTTAAGTACTTTGACGGATTTAATGAAGTTGCTTTTTATTGTGAATATTAATGATCAAAGACAAAGCTTTTCAAACAAAGCTCAGCTCTCCCGTTGACGACCTGCTCCTCGATCATGAATGTGAATAATGAGACCGGATGTGGCGCCCCCTGTGGCCGCTTCAGTCCGACCTCTGACCCAGCGTCACGACACTTCAGACGAGCTTAACAAAACCAAATTAAACCTTTAGTAAACGCACAATATTATCTCATGAATTATGTATTAAACGGGGACTGGACTGGTCTGGACTGTGTGCTGTGAGTTACTTTTGGCCCCGTCTTTCCTGTTTTTTGATCTTTGTTGTAGATTTTTATTTAAAACTTAAAGGAATCGTATTGCGCTATTTTCTGATCTATGTTATAATGTTGTTTCCTCGTCAAAAACAGACCTGGAGTTGTGTTTTTTTGTTTCACACATGTTTAACACGCAAACCCTGCATATTTTGGATGACGCTGTTCCACCTTGTGATGTCATCATGTGGTAAGTGCTCCAATGTGTTTTAAACTCCACACACCTTCCCTAGAATAATTTTGACAATTTCAGCTCAGTGTTTTGAGCTTTAGAGATAAATATCAGGGTTTTTCTCTTTGTTTCCAGTGAATCCTCGATGAGCAGCTGATTTTATCCCTGTTTGCGACACGAGGCTGCCAATCTGTGCCACTCACACACCACATTCATTCTAGTTAAGGTGTGTGAAGAGATTTTCCCTCTAAGTTTGTGATTTGTGATTGATTACTGTTGCAATAATGGCAAGAAGAGTCTGCAGTCTCCCTGAAGCACTTACAGTCCTCTTCCTCTAACAGGTACCTGACCAGCCAGAACCACACGCTTTGACAAAACTTTACCAAAACGAGAAGATCTGGAGCTGTATTCCCGTCTGTCCGATTTCAGGGGTGTGTTCAGTGTGTTCATGTCAAAAACAAACATGGCTGCTCACAGGTAAAAAACAAAAAACAGCACAGATTTCTGTAGAATCACCAATCGAAGCAGCGCACTCTTATTCATCTCCCGTCTGGATTTAATCAGAATGTAGGAGGGACTGGACACTACAACCCATTTTTATACGTATATTTTCAAGCATTAGTCTTCCTCCTCTACAACAACATGGTACATAAATAATGCATTAAATCCCTGTGCATTCGTGTATAACCCTGAACAAAACGCCCGGGCGAGAGCAGCAGATGAATGAGGACACAGGTGGACGTGGTGAAATGCCCGGGCAGGATTCTGATGTGACAGGAGGAGATATGAGTTTGAGATGCCGGGGTTTATGAGGCTATGTGGAGGTGGGTGAAGGTCTGGGTGGAGGGGGGAGATAGCCTTCTCCTGGTCACCTGCTCCCTGCTCCGAAATGCATAAGAAATCACTGAAACGCCAAGGATATTCAGGAGGTATTAAGGCTGTAACATGACAAGGACAGAGGAGCCGGGAAGGTGATCGGAGTGCAGCACTACTCAGAAGTAACATGTCAGAAATGAAAAAGTAGTTGGCTGCACATCAAATACCAGGGGAGTAGAAAGTTAAAACTACATGGAACATTCTCCATCTTGTTTTATGTCGCACTGTGGAAAATTATAACCAAAGGAGCAATGTTTTCATGGCGTCAGGTCTGTGGAGCTGCAGGCCTGCTCAGATTAAGACATTTTTCCATGTTTTTCAGAGCAGTAAACAGCCAACATGCTCTTATTTTAGACACTTCACCAGCTCAAGTGTCTTTGTATCCTGGTGCACGAGTGTTTGAGACATGAGGCCTGTTTTCAGTGTATCCTGTATGTTCATGAACACACACTGTCCCACACTAATACATAATAATAATAATGTGTATTTGTGCTGATAAAGGAATCTGTGGAAATACTGGTCACACATTTTATGATCCGACAGGGTGGTGCCCTGGATCTTTATTCTGCTAGTTATTTTTAATAGCTTGTCAAAGTAATAGTTTCCATTCAACAAGCAATTTGAAGATTTTTATTGAAGATAAGTACTTTCTTTTAACCTTTAGCAGAAGACAATTGGCTCTGGAAACGTCGCTGGGCTGGGAACTTATGTGTGACTACTGGAGCAGCAGTAATAAAGTACAGTAGAAGTTCTTTGTGCTTTGATTTTCAAGTTGATTATGTCATTAGAAACCAGAATTATAGTCTCACTTGTGGGTTGCCAGATGTGACAGGGCTTTATGTGGGCTTTTTATTCTGATAAAAAGAAATACATTAAGAATATACATTGCAAAAATAGCTACACTCACTGATATTATCTTGATTCTAACATTTTCTTTTTTCTGCTCTTTGTGCCACTTACTCACTAAACTGTCCTTAATGTTTGCCCTTTACTGCTGAAGGTCAGAGGGCACTTATAGCATCTTCCCTGGAGCTCACACTCGTCCCCTGGACTCTCCCCTGTCACCGTGATGTGCCGCCCCGTTACCATGGAGATGCGTCCTCCTGTGTCCCAGAGGACCACGCTCTGCTTCAGTGATGGTCTCTTATGGCCACAGGTGGAGAAAATGTGTTCTCAACTAAGAGGAATGTTACTTTAGAATAATATTACTCAAGTAGAAGTAAAAAGTAGTGACCCAAATAATCGCAGTAAGAGATTTGTTATTAGACCGACAAAAAATGAACAGAATGTAGTATTTCCGAAGAACAGACACAAAAAAACCAAATGAACATATCTGAAGGAGTAATTACACCTCCCTGCCCTGTTGTATTCTCACATTTCACCACTAGATGCTGTCTCCCTCTCTGCTGTCTGATGTGTTCCTGCTTTGTCCTGACAGAAGACCAGACCAGAGCTGTGTCTCAGTCCCGTGTCTGTACTTGTGCAGACTCGTGAAGGGCCAGTGGACTTGAGAAACTCCGTGACCCAGCTCCTGCTCCAACTCAAAGTCCACTTCACAGTAAGTCTCTGGAGGAGAACTTGCTCCGCCCGTTTTACCGGGGGATGCATCGGAGGAGACGTGTCTGTACTCGGCCCAGTACATTTCCCACAATCCACTTCAGATGGTTCACCTGCAGCTGATCACGCCGTCCTCTCCGTCGTGCACCTGGAAAAAAGCCGATAGATACAACACGCTTCGAAATCACTGAATGATCTAATTGTTTTATTTGTAACATTTCCCCATGTGGATCATTTTTCATGTTCCCATTAAACCTACGTGAGGCTTGTGTTTTTGTGGGTAGAATAAACTTTGTTTCAGTGCTTTCTCTCATTTCCTCACAATGAAATAGTTTATCATATCCAGAGCTGTGAAACATGAGACAAATGCAGCAGGTTCTGAGTTCACCAGAAACAGAAACAAACTGAAGTGTCTCAGTCTGATTAGTGGATACATTAAATAGTGATAATATATTATTATTACTGCCAGCATAAGGATAATAGGCCTAAAGGTGAGAGTCAAAGAAGCTTTTTGGCTTAGATTTATTGTACAATCATGGGCCCAGTCAGAGTACAGTATTCTGAAGACACAGAATACCCTTTATTCCTTTGATTAAAACAAACAAACAAAAAAACAAAAAACTGCACACTGAGCACGACCAAATGAAACTGTTCTGGGTGATATTTACTCAAATTATTATTCTGAATATGTATTTTCAAAATTAAGTTAGGCTGTATTTTGGATGAGGTTAGTGCTTTATTTATTAGTTTCAGATTCACTGTTGGCTGTGATGTCATTAAGTCCCGTGTCCCTGAAAGAGCCGAGTTTGTGCTCCTCAAATCCACTCTCCAAGTCTGCACCCACAAGTCTGCGGGACGACACAAGAACAGAGCCTGAGAACGGCCCAGGTGAGTCTGAACAAAGTGAGTCTGAACAAAGCCCAGGTGAGTCTGAACAAAAACACCATAATTCTTCTATAAACAATGAAATGTCCTGTTCATCTGTTCACCTGTGGTTCATTTTGAGTAAATCTCATCACAGTTTGAAAGGTTGTGGACGCTTTTCCCCCGTCATTCAGTAATACTGTCATGATCCACGCTTCCCTGCTCCTGTGTCTCCTCCCCCTCCCTCACCTGCCTGACTCCAGAGCTGGGTGGAGCCCTGGCTCCTCCCACACACACCTGCAGCCCATCAGGGCAATTAGCGCAGCTGCAGGTGGTTAAAAGGAGCCAGGACCCAGCTCTCTCTGCCAGGTCGACTGATCTTCACCATGTGTCTACGTGCTGCTCACATCACTGTGTGTCTCTGTGTGTCTCTGCGTGCTGTTCGCCTCACTGTTGTCTCTGCTGTGCTTCCTGTCCGTGTCCTGCCCGTGTCCTGCCTGTGTTCTCCGACCCTGTCTCCCGGTACCGGCTGTGTTTCCCGTCTCGTGTCTTCCCTGCACCTCTGGACCCTGACCTGCACCCAGCTCCTCGTATGTTCTCCCGTCACCTGTATTGTCTTGTCCTGTCATTAAACACCCTTAAACTTGCCCCGAGTCCCATCTTTGGTCCACCACACACCCCTCATTACAACAAATACTCGAGTAAATATAAGTGAGTACTACATCTCTGCTTATGCACATGTGGGACGAGATCAGCTGCTGCCTCACTGACCCGGGTTCTCTTCCCTGCAGCGAGTTTGGAGAGAGTCCAGCGAGCGGCCGCCTCTCAGAGCGAACAGCATGTGCGTCAGTTTACACACGTGAACATTTGTGATCTGAGTCAAACGTCCACGTTACGCTGGTTTCTGATCCACTTTATAATGTTTCCTCATCAAAAACAAACCTGAAGTTGTGTTTTAACATGAAAACTACCACTTCATGACATCACAAAGTGGAACAGAGCATTTTGGAGATGTTACAGACTAATGATAAAGTGTCAATGAAACAAAACACAACTCCAGAATAATAATCCAAAAATCTCACAATATAGGACCTTTATTAAAGCTGCACTGTGTAACTTTTCTGCTGGAAGATTAGTCATTTACTTTATAATAACTCCACCTTAACTCTCTGAAGGTGGAAAGTCGTCTGCAGATCCGTGGAAATAGAAAGTTATCACTACTTCTGAACATTTACCATGGAGACACATGGATTTTATGCCATACTGTGGAATATTATAGCCAAAGGAACAACTTTTCCATGGAAACGAGCAGGAGAAGCCCTGCTCCAGGCCGAATAAGAGTCAGGTCTGTGGAGGAGCGAGCCGTGACACATGTTCAGTGCATAAAAAAACATCCAAATGACTTAATTAATGCCCTCACCTATCTCCTAATCCTTTAAATAATGAATCATCCATGAAGAAAAGGAGCTGAGATGAGAGGAAGTTACAGGTCAGATCTGTGAAGCTACTTCCAGAGACAAACAACCCAACAACTAGCATACTAACGCACACTTCCTGTTTATCAGACACTGAAATGCTTTGTAATTAGACACGGACAGCACAGAGTTGGTTTATTCTGACTTCAAGAGCAGCTTATGCAATGTATCTGTGCTGGGGAAAGACAAATTTAGCTCAAATATGTGAAAAAACAAAAGGAGTAGAGCCCTTTGAGGAGTTTTAATGAAGCGTTCTCCACGTCTGTGTCGTGCAGCGTCGGTCTGTACAGTGGAGCAGATCTGTACAGTATGAAGGAGGTGGAGCGGTAAACACACACTGACAACATTACTGCCACATGGATTCTTCAAACAGACCAAGAAGAACCACAACAATGTCAACAGTTTAACACAGGCTCTGTGCTCTGGGGGATTACAGTGGCCTGCTATTGTTTCATCACAAGAGAAGCAGAAAAAATCATCACGTTTTGTCTTGGTTTATGACGTTTGTTTTTTATTTTCAGCGACACTGTGGTTTTAAAAGGTCCTAGAATGAAAAACTGACTCTTTTTAGGCGTCTTAGAACATGATTGCCTCCTTAAAAACAGACCTGGAGCTGTGTTGTATAAGTAACACTGAATTATTAGTCCACCTTGTGATGTCATGAAGTGGTAGTTTTCAAGTTGCTCCTTTTACCTTTTATTCAGTGGAGATTGGAAATTCTAGGGTGAAATGGTCCAGATGATTCTAGTGAAGGTGGAGTTTAAAAACACTGTGGAGCACTTCCTGTACCACCACATGATGACATCACAAGGTGGAACAGAGTGTTTTCTGTTTGAGGAAAGAACTCGGCCTAAATCTGCAGGTTTGTGTTAAACGTGGCTCTTCGTTGTGATGACGTCACTTTATATGTTACTTTAGATCAGATTTGACCAAACTCTTTTCACCGAGGGACATGTTTTGAAACATCTTGGACACAGAGGGACAGTGTCAGTACAGAGGATGATTCAAATGATGCATTTAACAGAGTTTTGACTTTATACTTTAAATAAGACTTGAAATATTATTATTGTGTCTGTCTGACACTGAAATGTGACGTTATTTAGGTTTTATTGGTAGAATTTCTCACATTTGCCGTAAAAAGTCCTGACTATGATGAACTGGGCCAGTGCAGGGCTGATAAAATTGGTCTGAGGGCCACATTTGGCCCCTGGGCCATAGTTTGGACACCTCTGTTCTAGATAAACATTGTGATTTATATTGTTGATATAAAAACATAATGATGCACGAGTCTCATAGATTGTAACTATAAAACAAACACAAGCCCAGAGTCTTTAACTGTTGGTTTTATTCTCCTTCAGTGATTCTTTTCTCTCAGAAGTTTCCTCTTCTCCTCTTGAATGTTTTTACATTATGGCTGTTTTTTCAGATCTTGTAAATGTTTGTCAGGGTCTTGTTTTCTTGAGCCTGAGTCCCTGGTCCTTGTGGCCTGTTCCCTGTGTCATGTAGGACCTGGCTCAGTCGTTTTGGTGCCGTGTATAATTCCGTTGAGCGGATGGAGCCTGTGCATCACTTTCTCTTTTTCATGAACGTGTTAAAGCCTCTTGCTCAGATGTTTTGTGCCTCGTGCCCCTCCCGCTCGCTCTCGCGCGCGGGGACGTGATGGTGCCTGATACAGTGGGACTTCGTCTCTGGACATTTTTGGAGACTCCAAATCAGCTGCGAGTCCATGGCGTGCGTCATTGCGCAGCGGCGCGTCCAGCCCATAGAGGTCCATAGAAAATCCGCTGACAGAGCACAGGCTCCGGTTGGTACGGGCGGTACGGGCGTGTGCGCGCGCGGATCGGCAGGTGTCTGTGTTTTTTCAAACCGAGTCGGATGGAAGTGACGCTCTGGAGCAGAAAGCAGCGCGTTTTAAGGACTGTTTCGTTCGGAGTGCGCTGACGCCTGGGACATGCTCCACGCCATCTGCCACAGGTAAAACCCGCTTTTAACTTGTGTCTGGGGCTATTTGTGGTCAGTCTGAGGCGCTTTTGTGAGCTGCGCATCAGGTTTTACCGCTGTTTGTCGCGCGCTTCTTGTGCACGAGGCTGAGGCGCACGGAGCAAACTTTGAAGTGAGCTGCGCGTCGAGCTTTTCCAAAAAGAGCAGCCACAAAACGAAGCCTTACGTCCCCACCTGTTTCACACAGAAGTGTAACTGAACCGAGGTGAATCGAGCTCAACAGACACTAGATTCTTCTTCTAAACGCGCATCACATTCAAACCTGAGCCATGACGTGTTTAGGTTGAGTTTTCTGGATCATGCCCGTGTCATTCATCTCGTTTCACACCATCTGGATGTGAGCTGCTCATTTTGGTAATTTCATCTGAGACTATATTGAATTCTTCACCGCGTGGCACAAAATGAAGGGGATTCATTTAAAGGCAGTGCGCACCAGACACATCACCCACTCACAGCATTTTTACTTTTACACAGTGAAGAGCACCAGGGCAACAATGGGGTCTTACATAAGAAAATGGAGATGACTTCTAGAGAAAATATGGAGAAATATCATGGTTGAATTTGAGGCTTGGCACCATTTTCAAACCCAAATGTGAGCTGTTACATCATGCTCACAGCCTCTTCTGGGCTCGTGTCCCCCTTTTCCAAATCCACGCTTTCAATTAATTCTGCCTGTGCAGCTCTGACTGCGCTGGTGCGTAGTTAAGCTTCATTCTTGGGTTGAAAAGGAAGGTTATGGGGTTAACTAGTTTAGCTTAACCTTCGCCTTCGCAGCAGCTTGATATCTTATTGATTTTCCCTTCAAAATAATAGTGGATTGTCACTTTTTGCCAATACTGTTGCTTAATTGTGAATGTACAATATGGAGGGTGACAGGAGCCTGGATGAGGATGGTAATTGAAAAGCTTTAGGGTGAGATGTAAAAATAGTTATGTTTTTTAAAATTACACAGCCAATAGCCTTTTAGAAATATGTCCTCATTTCTTTTCTATATCAGATAAAAACTGGCAAGTCAGTACAGAAATGCTCCTGGCCGTGTTATGAAACCACAGAGATAAAAAAAAATAAAATAAAAATTAAAAAGTGCTTATGGCGACTGATGTAATGGCTATCGTTCTCAGAGTCTGCAAGATATTTTTTTATATTTAAAGCAACGTTGGACTAAATGGGTGCAGACGATATTCGAGCTCGTTTTCATATCTCGATGAGAACAGGCCAGTTGTGACGAGGGAGGATGGGCTGAATTTGCAGGTTTGTGCAGAGAAAAGCCATTATGTTTCTAAACTGCAGCTGTATAGTGGAATTCAGTTTTAGTAATGGATAGAATGGAAGAAATGATGGTATTTCTGCTGGTAATGTTCAAGTTATCGTGCAGTTTGGCTCCTGTGAGGATGGAGCGGCGCAGGGTGGAGGTCACATGTTGTTTTACTCTTTATCACTGCGATGGACGTCTTGTAATTTGTGGTTTCCCTCCACTGCTTCCTTACATAACATAACAGACTCACCATGATTACCTGATTGCTTCTGTGTTTTGGACAAGTATGAGTGATCTTTACAAAAATTCATGTCCCTCTGACGATTCTTCAGATGAAATGTGCTAAAATATGATGGTAAATTATGGGATTTTGGTTCATGTTTTGCCCAAAAAGTGAATAGAATTGATCTTTTACCTTTGTTTGAAGGATTACACGGCCGGTATATTTGCTTTTTTGCAGCTTTTTGCTTTTTTATTTGCTTCTGTAATAGTTATACGCTACTTTTTTATAATTTGGCTTATCTCAAAAACAACCTTTGCAATATCATCCAGTCTTGGATATATCCACCTTGTCTAGGTCGGTTTATCCAAGACACTGTGTCATCTGTGTCTTTCACTCTATATTTATTTCATGGTCTGTGATTTTTAGCCAAATCAGTTTCATGCTGCCTTCTAAGTTGACAGGTGATAAATCTGAAAGACTTACACTGCCTCTAATTAAAGATACATTTATTTTCACATGCCTGGATAACAGTTTGCAGTCACAACAAAGATAATGTGGAGCTTATGGCTTTATGTTAAAAATAAAGTCTTTTCCTGTGAAAGTCATAGATCATTTGTTCCTATTGTATCAAAGATTTAAAAAAAAAGTTGTAAGCTGGACTATTTTAGCTGCACATTTCCAAATTAATGAGTTAATACAATCACTTTTTAAGAGTAGAAGCCACATTTCTATGTCTACATAGTTCAATTATTTATTATCATTATGTTACATGTGCATCAAAGGTGACCACATTCGACTGTCCTCTGCAGTTTTACAGAAGGAAATGTCGCTGGAGTTGATTTTCTAGACCCTCTTTGCGGTGTTTCCCTTGTGTTGTTTGAATGGAGATAAGTCCATCTCTTCATTTGCTCTGGTGGGAGCAGACTCACTGGAGCGTTGGTTCTGGAGGAATGAGCATGAGGCTAAAACAGCTCACGTCCGACTCGATCTTTCTTCAGCCTCAGACAAAAAGATCGCCGGTTTGCTGCTGGATGGAACGGCAGTGTGACTCCAGCGGACGAGATGAGGTGGAGGTCAAGCAGGACTGGCTCCCTCTGCTGGTCTTATCTCACACTTTAGCACTTTTGGGTTCTCTGGCTTGACGGCAACTGGTGCAAATGACAGTTTTCTCAGATTTTTCTTGCAGGTGCAGGTAAGTATTTCATATTTTTTGGTAGTAGTTCCCATGAGTTCTTGACCCTTTGTATTAGACGGGGGATGGATGGTTGAGTGACTGCAGTGTGGATCTGTTTTGCCTTGATTCATGCCCTGGTTTGGGAGGCTTTTGGTCCCTCAGCTGGTTCAGACATTCATAAATACTTTCTTGGCTCCTCAGGAAAGCTAGAAAGACGTCATACGATCTTTTCTGTCCTCTTCATTCTCAATCTTGTCTGAGCAGAAATGCCTTTCCATCGGGCAGTTTGCTCACAATTGGCTCGGTCATAAGTGGTTTTTGATGACACTTGTTTCTCCGAGGTCGCTCGCAGTTTCCTTCCGTGGACGATGGCTTCTGACAGGTGGGAGTTTCTTTAGCTCCTCAACAATCTCTCAATAGAAGTTTTGTTTCCATAGCGGTTATCGAGAACCCTGAAGATGTCGTAGAGATTGACAAGCGAAGATCTCTTATCGTTCTGTCATCTGTGCTGTCGAGTTATTCTGCCTATACTTTTCCCTGCATCTAAACCTTCTTATTCTTAGTATCTCATGTATATTTTATTCTTCATTTCTTCTGTGGACAGTTTGACAGCAGTACATGTCCTCATTTGGGTGAAGTTTTAGCATAACAAAAGGTAGGGTACATTAGCAGCATGACTGTTCCATCAGCAGTCACGGCCCACGCAGAGCTCCACACACAACCTGCAAATTAAACACAGACTGACACTTGAACGCCTGACTGCACAACCTGCCCGACTCATCAGAGCAGCAGAAATCTATGTTAATGGTGTTATATTGATTTTATTTACTGAGCTTTATTTAACCAATGCTTTTAATGGAGTTTGACAGTCTGACTTTTGAGCTAAAACTATCTTCTGTAAGTAAATTTTTTAGATTTTAATTTATAAGAAGATGACAGATGTTTTATCCATGACCTGGGATTGTTCAGACTCTTCTGTCAGGCCAAAGCTGACAGAAGCAACCTAGATGCCATCTAGTGGTGATATGTGAGAATACAAGAGGGGCGGGTCAGTCTTTGTTATAGATGGTAGCTTTAAATAAAATAGTATTTCTACTGCAAATATATTAATGCAGAAGTACAATAGATTGGAAAAGAGATGTGAGGATGCTGGTGGGATTCCTGCTAAGATAAGATAAGCCTTTATTAGTCCCACGGTGGGGAAATTCCAGTATTGCACCACACAGTTAAAGAACAGAAGGAAAATGGTACATGCAATGAAACAAGATAATACATAAATAGCTTAAAATAATAAAAAATAGACTTAAAGATAAGCTAAAAATAGACTCTAATGTAACATCTCCATCCACACTACCAGCCTGACATACTGCCACGTTGTCCTTGAGCAAGACACTTCACCATGTTAGTTGGATTTTCTGTCTGTAAAGCCAAATATAAACTTTTAATAGTGTTTGTTTTTCTAAGCCTCCAGCTAAAAACTATTGTCCCTTTAGTAATTTATGATACATGCACCACTTTTAATGACTAGCGTCGCTCTGTGGGTTTTCTGGTGGACTGTCGCTATGGAGATAAACCAAAATACATGTGATTAAATGCAAGATTACAGCTGTACTGTGAAACACTCTCCACGGAGACGAGCAGGTGGCAGATCCCCACTAAAAACGTTACAGCGCTGACTTTGCTGACTCTTCCTTTCAGATTGTTTAGCAGCACATTTTGGATTGGTACAAACTGTTCACTTTGAGGCCTGTGGTATTTCAGATTGTGCTTGAACAGATGTTATAGCATTAAAACAGTGAAATCTCCTCCATCAGCAGCAGTCTGTGTGCACCATCCAGAGCTCTCCAACGCAGTCAGCACCAAACACAAGTCCCGGTCTCCTCGTCACATACCTCCCACTCACAAACGCACAAACGCACAAACACACAAACACACACAACATACAACTCGACTGTACAGGGGCAGGAAAACAAAAGACTCATGCGATCTACGCTCTCTGTTTAGTGTGATCAAGAGGAGCCAGTCATCCTCTTTGGGACTTGAAAATGTAACAATCTCGAGTTGAATTAAGATTGTTTATGTTGTTTTCAGTAGATTTTTCAGGTTTGGTTTGGTTCGATTGTTGATTCTCCAAAAAAAAAAAAAAAATTCCACTGTCATAACGTTCGGGCAGGAGGGACCAAGAGATGCAGAACTCATTTTGTTTATTTCCAAAATAGTGAAAATAACAAGAAAGCAATGACGGTTGATCTGACGAGGAGCAGGGAGCGAGGTGCAGGCCCGGGTCCAGGCTGAGACAAAGACGAGGAGGACAGTACCGGTGCAGGGAGGCAGGGTCAGAGGCGAGGATGCAGAGGAGCAGGGTCTGAACAGGAGCAAAAATCCAGTCAGCAGGAGAAAAAACAGGCAAAAACATGAACTAAGCCAACAGAGTGTATTCACATTGAACACAGGGACGATCTGACGCCGAGTGACTGGTCCTGGCTCCTCTTATCCACAGCAGGTGTGATGATGATGATGGTGATGATTTCCAGGTGCGTGTGGGAGGAGCCAGGAACCTCGCCCAGTTCCAGAAACAGGCAGGTGAGGGAGGGAAAGGGCAAGACACAAGGCAGGAACAAACAGGGATCATGACATCCACATTGTTTCTCAGTTCTTCATGTTTTTTTGGAGGTTTTTTTGTGTCGGGTTTGTTTTTGATACAACCGGACCATGCATCTCTCTCTGATTGGTTAATCCACCTGTCAATCATGTCCGCTAAAACCGAGGGGACATGATATAACTCCAGATCCACTCGTCTTTGTAAAGTTTTGTCAAAGCAGGTGGTTCTGGCTGCACAGGGAACATGCCCAGTGGTGGTTTTCAGATTCTACAATGTGTCAGATAGGGGCGAGAGACAGTATTTCCTCTTGATAATATTGTACTTTGCTATGAAATATCCAAAAGGTAAATTCACAAATGATGAACCTGATCATTTATATTAGTGACTAGAGCCAAGAGATCACCGTACAACAACAGAAATCTGCATTTTAACAATATTAATACAGAAAATCTTAACATTTTCTGTATTAAATATCATTATCATCATCATTATAGAATATCGTGATGTCGTCTGAAACCCAGAGATTTGCCCAGACACATCCTTGCAACACAAATGATTTTAAATGCACCCAAATCTACTCTTCTACTCAAACAAATAAAATGACATGTAAAAGCCATTTTAACGTATTGAAAGGTTCACTATATGTTAGTGACGAGCTCTGGAGCTCGTCTCGTTCTTTCTGCCTCTCGTCTCGCAGCATCACGTGACCAAAGTGTCGAGGTGTCGGCCCCTCCCCCTCCTGCTTCGCTCTGTGTCAGTCACTTCAGTGAATCGAAGCGTTTCATTGGCTCAGTGAATGTTCCGCTCTGTGATTGGTTCAGAGCTTCAGAGTGTTCAGTGACTTCTGTGGTTTGACAAGAGCTAAACTGCTACAGTATAAAAGATGCACCAGTATTTCTGAAAAATGTTGGGTAGTGAGGAGTATTGTGTGACGTTAGAGGTGATTTTGGCGACTTTTGGTATTTGTTTCATTTTCGATGGCATCTACAAATGGAAAAAGCGATCCATGGTTTGGGATCACACAAAACTTCTATTTCTTAATAAAAACGTGTGATATATAAATTGTTGTATTTTTTTAATATTCACAATAGAATATATACTATTTATGACTTCTAATAAAATAGAAAATAGAGTTGTTGGTTCCCAAATCATGGGTCGTGCTGGTTTGCAGTGGTTAAATTTGTCCACTAGAGGTCAGTGTTTCTCCGAGGCCTCAGACACGTCGAACCATTTGAGACGATATTGAGACTGAGGCGTCAACGCTTCACGAGGCTCCATTCGCTCATCACTACTATCTGTTACTTCTCTGGTTGGGAGTCTGCCCCCTGCTGGTCTTTACCCATAATGTCAGATGAGCTGTGTCTCTTTTATTCAGTTGCATTCACCTCTTCACAGATTTGACCAGTTGTTTGTCTCCATTTTAATGTGATACTGTGGAACTTTCAAGTGGAAGAAGATGGTTGGATGATGGAGTTACATATTACACCTTTAAGACTGGAGCTTGTCTAGGAAACACCACTAAACCTTTTAGCGTCGTTACCTTTTACCTCGTTCAGTGGGTTGTCATCGTAATCGTGTCAGGTTGTGACAGGATGAGCGGAGACAGCCCCTCACAGCAGCTCGTGTGTGTGCTTAGCTTCTGCTCATGATATGGGACCAGTTTTGACTCTGTGCTTCTGTATCGTGTCAGTATTAATATCGTTTGACGGCAGCTCTCCTGGCTCCACTCTCCTGTAGGCCTTACCTCCATTTGACATTTGAAGTGAGCAAGACCAACCCCCAAAACACACGGCAATGTAAAGTATAAATATTTATCATGTTTTCCAATGGGTACAATTCAAAATAGTATGGATCGCACAGATTTTGACTAGGTTTGATGTAACTGCATGTTTTATTCAGCTGTCTTATAGGATTTACGTCCAAACCCCAAACACCACAACAAAAACTACAAATATTGATTATGTTTTACAATGTACAGAATTCAGAACAGTTATCTGGATTTGGACATTTTTGACTAGGTTAGATGTGCTATTCAGCTGCTTTCATTACATTTCTTACTGGTTTCAAGTTGGGATGTGCATTTAATCAAATTTTATCGACACGGACTCAGTCATTTCGAATCATCAGTGAACGTCATGAGTCTTTTTACTGGTCTGCAGCCCGTCGTCTGTCAGTAAAAGCATGTGTTTTGGAGCAGAGTTCAGAAGAAATTTGACAATTTTTTCTGAGTTGTGTGGTTTATGTTGAAGAAACATTTTGAATGATATATAGGTCAAAATAAACATTCAATCCTCTGAACGACACTGGCACAAGTTTCCGAGTTACTTTGCATTATCTGCTCAGTGCTGCTCATTCTTAGTGATTGTTTCATTAAAGATACAGCTTTTTGCTCAGTCATTTGGGGGGATTTTCTGGACGACTGTACCAGAGTTGAAATATTTTTGACAGCATGTCTGCTACTGGCAGTGAGGAGAACAAGTGTAATGCACTGGTGGCTGAATATGCTAATACTGAGCAGAACTGTTGGTGTTATTCTTACTGCTATTTCTCCAGTGTGGCCTGGGAAAAAAAAAGAAAGAATTTTTGGCAATTCAATTCAGATTTTTTTTTCTTTTGCTCTAACAAACTTCTTTGGAAATCTAATGATGATGACAAAAAAATTCTTCCTTCACAGTTTTGCTGTGGTCCAAAGTTATTCCTCACTTATTTTATACATTCATAACATCTTAATTATTCACAGTGATGAGTTTATAAGGGCTTTTCACAACTGTCACCGACCAGCGCAGAGTTTTGCTGTGACGGTTAAAGCCCATATCCTGATTGACACACAAGAAAATGCTTTGTGATTACATAAAAACAGTTTGCAGAAGACATATTTGACACTCAAGACCTATTAGACCACACATCTGTACTTGGACAAAACAATTTTTACTTTTTTTTACTACATGAAAAAAACAGATACAGCACCTTTATGATCAAGTCCTCAAATGGCACCCATTACAGTCTTGGAACATCTTGGGGGACTGAAAACCTATTGCTGAGTCTTCACCATCGGTTATTCCTGTTGTGCGATTCTGGGCGTCTTTATAAGGCAGACATAGGGAACAATAAACCCATGAGATTGAGCGCAGTCTCCGGCTTCATTCACACGAGTATTGTGAATTACTTGGCTTTGGGACTTGGATATGGGTCCCTTAGGTTGCAATGATTGATGTATTTAGAAGGAAAAAAATGCCAGTTATTCAGTACACATCCTCCCTAGAAGTCCACATTAAGACCCTTCACTGGATTCCGTAATTCACCTGCTTCATTGCCTTTAGATTGTGAAACTGTAGAAGGGAGATATCTGAGCAGAGGAAGCATGTTTTGAGCTCAACCCCAATAATATTGGCCAGCGTGATGGACCCCAGAGAGCGGTGGGGTGATAATGAGAAGTCAGATTGTAAGGCATGGCGATGAAGAAGAGGACGGGAAGAAGAGGAGAATGTGCCCTGTAGACTATACTACCGCTGGCACGCAGAGCGAGAGCTGGAATCATGCAGGTGGGAGGCAGGATGGGAGCCGTTGACACTTGCCTATAGACAAAAAAAAAAAGCTTGGGGAAAGTAGTTAGTGTGGTTTCTTAAAGTGGGGTCGTGACTGTTTCTTGCTTGTTGTTTTTACTATAGAAAATATAGATGGACTGGGGGGACGTGGTGGGTAGTTCTACGACCATTCTTGTAGTGAGGCAGGAGGTTGTCGTTGTGTGTTTTTATAAGGAGGGGAAAGTTGCATGTTCTGCAGATGTCCTGAGCCAGGTTTCCCAACCACAATACAGGCCTGTCATGATTCCACATTTTTGGGGCGACAGGTGGCTCAGTGGAGTGTGCGAATAATGACTGTCAATTGTAGCGATTTGAGAGGCTTGCATAAAGGCGCAATTGACAAGTGTAAGGCTTATGACATTTTAAAGCCCACGATTAGGTTGCCACAGGCGTAAGCTTCAACCAACAATAAATATCAGACGAAACCAATAATTAGCCACAGAGGTTATTATTCTACCCTATCTACAGTTCAAATCTTACTTATAAAAAGAAATGTCCAAAAATCTCCTCGCTAGGCACAGACATTGTAGACATGATAAATTACTAAGCCCCAAAAATATATAGTCCAGCGTTTGTGTGTTAAAGATAAGCGAATAGTAATTATTGGGGACAGGCCTCCCAGGGGGTCAGGTCGTGGAGTCCTGTGAGATATTTAAGAGACATATGGATGGGTTCTCCCAGGAAAATGAGGTACGCGAAAAGAAAGGAATTGTTTCTATGGGGATTAATAAAGTATAGCTATCTTAAACCACAGGCCGGTACTGCTGATCAGGACATTGCTCTGTAAAAAATGCGTCTCTCTGATGTAGCGCCTTGTAGGACTGAAGTACGTAGAGGGGCAGATGTTACGGTATGTGAATGGTAAGGTTAGAAAACAATAGGCAACACGAAATTGGAATAGTTAAAATTGTAACTTATAACCTTTAGTTTGGTCGGGACGATGCAGGTAAGTAATGATAAGTACTGTGAATTTCGTCGTGCAGTATTCGCTTCACTACTTTGCCATTG